>CAUYTI010124163.1:0-26483 GCA_963575145.1 Galago senegalensis
CCCCCTGGGTAGAGTGCCGTGGCATTACAGCTCACAGCAACCTCCAACTCCTGGGCTCAAGCGAGTCTCTTGCCTCCACCTCCCAAGTAGCTGGGACCACAGGCACCCGCCACAACGCCCGGCTATTTTTTGGTTGCAGCGGTCATTGTTGTTTGGCGGGTCTGGGCTGGGGATTCAAACCCGCCACCTTAGGTGTACGTGGCTGGCGCCTTAGCCGGTTGAGCTATAGGCGCCGAGCCTTCTTTTCTTTTAAATTTTTTTTGATGTTATTAATTTTTAACCCTTTAATTAGTAAACAAAAGATGTTTCTACCTTTATTTGAAAATATCTTTTTTCCTTTTTTTTTTTTTGAGACAGAGCCTCAAGCTGTCCCCCTGGGTAGAGAACTGTGGCATCACAGCTCATAGCAACCTCCAACTCCTGGGCTCAAGTGAGTCTCCTGCCTCCGCCTTCACAAGTAGCTGGGATGCCCAGCTATTTTTGGTTGCAGCCGTCATTGTTGTTTGGCGGCCAGGGCTGGATTTGAACCCACCACCTTAAGTGTATGTGGCTGGCGCCTTAGCCACTTGAGCCACAGGCACTGAGCATGAAAATATCTTTATTGTTTTTTATTTTAAAAGTATGTTAAGAGTGAAAATCACTCCATGATGGGGCAGCGCCTGTGGCTCTAAAGAGTAGGGCGCCAGCCCCATATGCTGGAGGTGGCAGGTTCAAACTCAGCCCCGGCAAAAAAAAAAAGAAAGAAAATCATTCCATGATTTTCCCCTGAAATTTAAGTACTACTGTTGATGGCATGTCTTTAAGTATAGATTTTATTTTCTAAATTTTTTTTAAATTGGTCAATTATGTCAACTTTTATTTAAGCTTCAATATTATAAGACATTACTATGTATATAGTTTGAGAACATCAAGAGAAATAGAATACATGAATATGTAACTCTTTTGGTTATTACTAAACAGTCAGAAATTTAAAAACAGGTACAGGATGGGAAAAGGTGGGCTCAGCAGGCTTTATAAAGGGACCACAATAAGAAAAATACCAATTTCAATTCAGTATAGCAACCTGAGACTTCTTTTCCTGTCACTATTCATAACAATTTTTTTGCTATAATTTTTTTTTTGAGACAGTTTTAAGCTGTCCCCCTGGGTAGAGTGCTGTGGCATCACAGCTCACAGCAATCTCCAACTCCTGGGCTCAAGCGAGTCTCCTGCCTCAGCCTCCCAAGTAGCTGGGACCACAGATGCCCGCCACAATGCCCCGCTATTTTTTGGTTGCAGCTGTCATTGTTGTTTGGAAGGCCTGCGCTGGATATGAACCCGCCACCTTAGGTGTATGTGGCTGGTGTCTTATGTGGCTGAGCCTGCTATAATTTTTTATCATCAATTAGTACAAATATTTGCCTTCTGTCACCAGTGATATCCAAGACATAAATAAAGATACAATCTTGGGTGGTGCCAGTGGCTCAAGGAGTAGGGCGCCGGCCCCATATACCAGGGGTGGCGGGTTCAAGCCTGGCCCTGGCCAAAACTGCAAAAAAAGAAAAAAATAAATAAATAATAAATCTTAAAAGACTTTTAAAAAGATACAATTTTACAGCTTAATAATGACTTAATTCTGAATAACTGAATTAAGTAAGACTGCTTAAATTGTGCCCTTTGAAGGAGAACAATTCATTGAAAATGATCACCATTTTTTACTAGTATAGGACACAAACAAATGGGTCCCATTTAATGATCGCCAGATGCATTTTTTTTTTTTTTGAGACAGAGCCTCAAGCTGTCCCCCTGGGTAGAGTGCCGTGGCATTACAGCTCACAGCAACCTCCAACTCCTGGGTTCAAGCGAGTCTCTTGCCTCCACCTCCCAAGTAGCTGGGACCACAGGCACCCGCCACAACGCCCGGCTATTTTTTGGTTGTAGCCTTCATTGTTGTTTGGCGGGTCCTGGCTGGGGATTCGAACCCGCCACCTTAGATGTACGTGGCTGGCGCCTTAGCCGGTTGAGCTATAGGTGCCGAGCCTTGCCAGATGCATTTTAACATTTGTGGAAACATTTTAAAAAGTTTAAGAATTTTAAAATAAAAACAATTCTTGTATAGTACTTCTTATTAAGCAGTCTACTTGAATTAGATAATGAAATAATGTTTGCTTTGGGAGATCCAAGATTAATAATAATAATATATAATGAAATCAGCTTCCTCAATTATTTTAATATTAGAAATAAGGACTAGTTAATTTACATTACAGTGTTATATACAAATAATAGTTAAGTGGTGAAATTCATTCAAGATAGTTTTATATTGACTCGGTATCTGTAGCGGCTATGGCACCAGCCACATACACCAAGGCTGGCAGGTTTGAACCCGGTCCAGGCCAGCTAAACAACAGTGACAATTGCAACAAAAAATAGCTGGGAGTTGTGGTTGGTGCCTATAATCCCAGCTACTTGGGAGGCTCTTAAGCCCAAGAGTTGGAGGTTGCTGTGAGCTGTGATGCCATGGCACTCTACCAAGGGCAACATAATGACTCAAAAAAAAAAAAAAAGAGTAGAATGTGAACATTTTAAAACAATAACTGAGAAAATGACATGAAGGCTGTGTTAACCAGTTTGATGGAAGTATTTCGGATTGTGTGTGAAAACTCCACACTGTACCCCAGAAGTGCATTAATGTACACAGTTACCATTCAGTTAAAAAAAAAAAGGTAAAGTTTTATAGCAAAAAGAAGGGAAGAGGCTGGCACTTTCAATAGAAATGTTTAATAAATATTATTATTATTATTTTTATTTTATTTTTTTTGAGATAGAGCCTCAAGCTGTTGCCCTGGGTAGAGAATTATGGCATCACAGCTCACAGCAACCTCCAACTTCTGGGCTCAAGCGAGTCTCCTGCCTCCACCTCCTAAGTAGCTGGGACTACAGGCGCCCGCCACAACACCTGGCTATTTTCTTTCTTTCTTTTTTTTTTTTTTGGTTGCAGCTGTCATTGTTGGTGGGCCTGGGCTGGATTCAAACCCGCCAGCTCAGGTGTATGTGGCTGGCGCCTTAGCCGCTCGAGCCACAGACGCTGAGCCAGAAACGTTTAATAAATATTATAATGAAATACTAATAGTGTGAGCATCTAGGAATAAGATGACTGATGGAATGAGGATGTTTTTATTGGTAGTTCATTCATTCCTCAATTATTTGAATTTTTCCACTGGAAGTCTAAAAATTTATGGCTGAGAATACAAAATAGCAATTAAGAATGGGCCATGTATAAGAGCAAAGGAAGACATCAAATGAGAATTCTGAAGCTACAGTCTCATTTCTAGGGTTGTGCAGAGCATGCATCTCTTTTCAGCTTTGGGTTAAAATATCTACAAGACTGTGGTTGGGAGTCTCCTAATAGGGCGACGCAGTAGTCATGTTTCTTTCTTCGAGGCCTTGTGCCATCTACAAGTTCTTGATCCTGGCAAGACACTAGATGATACCTGGTCCTGCTTATCACCATCTTAAGGCATTCAGGATTGTCTTGAATAAGTGGTTCATCTTGTTTTACTTAAGAAATTCTTTGCTATAAGAGGAAACCCGAATTTAGCAAGGGTATCAACTGTAAATGGCTGGCGATGAAGTTCATGGTATGTCAGTCACCTGACTGCAGCACACTCTGCTCTCACAGTCAGAGTGTCCTGGCTGAGAAGATGTGTCACTCGCTTGACATCAAGTTGTAGAAATTCCTTAGTTTTGTAAACTTCAGTAAAAGATTGATGAAGAAAGTCATCTGCAGTTGCTTTCAATTCAGAACAGTCTAGATACTCTGCTAGCGCCAAAACAATTTGCAGCACAACTTGTTCTTTCAAAAAATCAACACCTAGGCTGGGCGCCTGTAGCTCAGTGGTTACGGTGTCAACCACATACATTGGGGCTGGTGGGTTCGAACCCGTCCAGGACCTGCTAAACAACAACCACAACTACAACAACAACAAAATAGCCAGGCATTGTGGCAGGCGCCTATAGTCCCAGCTACTTGGGGAAGCTGAGGCAAGAGGATCACTTAAGCCCAAGAGTTTGAGGTTGCTGTGAGCTATGATGCTATAGTACTCTACTGAGGGTAACATAGTAAGAGCCTGTCTCAAAAAAAAAAATCAACACCCATTTTCTTCACAGGTTCAATCTTATACTAGTTTGCTGCGCCTAACAAAGACTGAACATTGTTGCTATTCACAGAAATTGTAGCCGTATAAACAAACTCCACAAGTTATTCAGCAATATCAGGTTCAGCATCTTTGTGTTCTACTTCAAAGGACTTTGATTCAAGCATGTTAGCTGTGAACATTAAGTTAAAAAAAAATGACTAGCTGCAGCAAGAACAACATGAGGAGTAGGTATCTTTCTTTCCCAGGCGATGAGGATCATATCACATGATGTTTTCTGTTTCCACATGTTATTCATGATGCCCATGAAACCTGCTAACAATTCAGCTTTCAGCTTCTTCTGGAGCAGCAAGTTTCTTCTCTCTCTCTTTTTTTTTTTGAGACACAGTCCCACTCTGTCATCCTCTGTAGAGTGCTGTGACGTCATAGCTCACAGCAACCTCAAGCTCTTGGGCTTAAGCGATTCTCTTGCCTTAGTCTCCCAAGTAGCTGGACCACAGGTGCCTGCCACAATGCCCAGCTATTTTTTGGTTGTAGTTGTCATTATCGTTTGGCAGGCCCAGGCTGGGCTCGAACCCATCAGTTCCCGTGTATGTGGCTGGTGCCCTAGCCACTGAGCTACAGGTGCCGATCCTTCTTTTCTGTCTTCTTGTTGCTCTTCTCCACCCTGGAGGCTGCCATCCTCCCTCATTTTGTTTGGTTCATGCCCCGGCCTTGCCAGGCACTCTCAGGGTTCTGCTGGTCAGACTCAGTGGTCAGGAATGGGTGGTGGCTGCAGCATGGCCATGGCCTGGGGCCCCATAAGAACCTCTGTATTTTCTAAATTGATTATGTCATACTTACTGATCTGTACTTAACTTTTCACTTAAACAATACATTTTGGACTTTTTTCTATATTAGCACAGGGTGCTATGTCCTATTCTTTTAGTCAGTTGCATAAGAATCCATTACATTGATAAAATACTATTTGGTATTTCTACTTTTTCCCTCATAATTGTTAACCATATGAGTATACATTTGTGCCTACTTGTCCATTTATTTCCTTACATCAGTTTTCTTGAAATGGAGTTGTTGGATTAAAGGATTTGGATTTGCATTTTTTTTTTTTTTTATCGCCCTTGGTACAGTGCCCTGGCGTCACAGCTCACAGCAACCTCAAGCTCCTGGGCTTAGGCAGTTCTCTTGCCTCAGCCTCCTGAGTAGCTGGGAATACAGGTGTCCACCATAGTGCCCTGCTATTTTTTGTTGCAGTTTGGCCAGGGCTAGGTTCAAACCTGCAATCCTCGGTATATGGGGCAGGTGCCGTACTCACTGAGCCATAGGCAATGCCCAGGATTTGCTTTTTTTTTTTTTTTTTTTTTTTTTTAGTGAAAGAAAAAAACTTTGTTGCCCTTGGTAGAGTGCCATGGCGTCACAGCTCATAGCAACCTCCATCTCTTGAGCTTAGGCGATTCTCTTGCCTCAGCCTCCTTGAGTAGCTGGGACTACAGGTGCCTGCCATAACACACAGCTATTTTTTTTTGTTGCAGTTTGGCTGGGGCCAGGTTCAAACCTACCACCCTCAGTATATGGGGCCAGCGCCCTACTCACTGAGCCACAGGCACAGCCGGATTTGGATTTCTTTTTTTTTTTTGAGCAGAGCCTCAAGCTGTCCCCCTGGGTAGAGTGCTATGGCATAACAGCTCACAGCAACCTCAAACCCCTGGGGTCAAGCAAGTCTCCTGCCTCAGCCTCCCAAGCAGCTGGGACCACAGGCGCCCTCCACAATGCCTGGCTATTTTTTGGTTGCAGCCGTCATTGTTGTTTGGTGGGCCCAGGCTGGATTCGAACCCATCACCTTAGGTGTATGTGGCTGGCACCTTAGCCACTTGAGCCACAGGCGCCAAGCCTGGATTTGGATTTCTTAAGGCATTTAATAGATACCAGAAAGGTTAACTCAGTCTTTAGTCTTATCATGGGTTATAAAGAATGCCTATTTTCTATATCCTTGGCATACTGATAAGATAGATAAGATAGTTTTGTGTTTGATTACCTGCTCACATTCTTTACTCACTTTCCTATTAGAATATTTATCTTTTCCTTATTGACTTGGATATTCTAATTACATATTAAGAATACCAATCCTTGGTATTATATGAAATGCATGAAAATTTAAAATTTTTATGTAATTAAATCTTTTATGTGTTCTGGGTTTTATATCTTGCTTAGAAAAACCTTTCTTGATATTTAAAAAATATCCTGTTGTATTTTATTCTGGTTCTTTACAGATTTAGAAAATATTTAGCTGTTTATCCACCATATATATATATTTTAATTTATTATTTATTGATTGATTTGTAATATTTTTTATTGTTTGGGATTCATTGAGGGTACAAAGAATTAGGTTACACTGATTACATTTGTTAGATAAAGTTCCTCTTATAGGGCGGCGCTGTGGCTCAGTGAGTGGGGCACCGGCTCCATATACCCAGGGTGGTGGGTTCAAACCCAGCCCCAAGGCTAAACTGCAACAAAAAAATAGCCGGGTGTCGTGGTGGGCACCTGTAGTCCCAGCTACTCAGGAGGCTGAGGCAAGAGAATCGCTAAAGCCCAGAGGTTGCTGTGAGCTGTGACTTCATGGCACTCTAATAAGGGCAACAAAGTGAGACTCTGTCTCTAAAAAAAAAAAAAGTTCCTCTTATAATTGTGTCCCCCAAAATGTGTGTCATACATGGTAACTCCCATCCCCTCTCCCTACTTGCTCATTCCCCTACTCCCCCTTGTATTAGTTCATCTACTGCCTTCATATTAGAATAAATACATTGGATTCTTTTTTTTTTGAGACAGAGCCTCAAGCTATCCCCCTGGATGGAGTGCTGTGGCATCACAGCTCACAGCAACCTCCAACTCCTGGGCTCAAGCGAGTCTCCTGTCTCTGCCTCCCAAGTAGCTGGGACCACAGGCGCCTGCCACAACACCCAGCTATTTTTTGGTTGCAGCCATCATTGTTTGGCAGGCCAGGGCTGGATTCGAACCTGCTACCTTAGGTGTATGCGGCTGGCGCCTTAGCCACTTGAGCTACAGGTGCTGAGCCAATACATTGGATTCTTGCTTCTCTATTCCTGTGATGCTTTACTAGGAATAATGTGTTCCACCTCTATCCAGGTTAATACAAAAGATGTAAAGTCTCCATCTTTTTTAGTGGCTGAATATTATTCCATGGTATACGTATACCACAGCTTGTTAATCCATTCCTGGGTTAGTGGGCATTTAGGCTGTTTCCACATTTTGGTGATTGTAAATTGAGCTGTGATAAACAGTCTATGCAAATGTCCTTATGACAAAAGGTTTTTTTTTTCTTCTAGTAATGGGATGGCAGGATCAAATAGGAGGTCTAATTTGAGTTCTTTGAGGACTCTCCATACTTTCTTCCAAAAAGGTTGTATTAATTTGCAGTCTCACCAGCAGTGTAAAAGTGTTCCCTTCTCTCCACATCCACGCCAGCACCTGTAGCTTTGAGACTTTGTGATGTGGGCCATTCTCACTGAGGTTAGATGATATCTCAGGGTAGTTTTGATTTGCATTTCTCTGATGATTAGGGACAATAAGCATTTTTTCATATGTGTGCTAGCCATTCCCCTGTTTTCTTTTTTTTTTTTTGAGACAGAGCCTCAAGCCGTCCCCCTGGGTAGAGTGCCCCTGGGTAGAGTGCTGTGGCATTACAACTCACAGCAACCTTCAACTCCTGGGCTCAAGCGAGTCTCTTGCCTCCGCCTCCCAAGTAGCTGGGACCACAGGCACCCGCCACAACGCCTGGCCATTTTTTGGTTGCAGCCGTCCTTGTTGTTTGGCGGGTCCGGGCTGGGGATTCAAACCCGCCACCTTAGGTGTACGTGGTTGGCGCCTTAGCCGGTGGAGCTATAGGCGCCGAGCCCATCTAGTTTATTTTTAAACTAACAGTTAAATTACTTGTCTGAGCAGTTTCTGCTTTTACTGGAAGCTTGACCTATAAGAGATACAAGTTATAAACACTCCTGCTTTGCCTATAAACACTCTCAGAAACAATGGTTGAGCAGAGGCTTCATGCAAGGCCTGGAAAAAGCCATTAGCCAGGACAACGCTGCCCAGTCAACAGTCAAAGCAAATACCCATTATGGGTATAATGGCCAGGGCAGAGCTTACAGGAATAGCTTGAGCCCTGACATATAGGCAGGAGGGCTGGGACCCTGATTATGGAAAGAAATGCCTTTGGGTGGAGATAAGGGGAAAATTCCTCTTTTCCACCAATTATTCAGAAGGGAACTGATGCCACCTCGTCTGCTCCACAGAGAAACTGGAGGGGTCTAACATCCGTCAAGGAATCTGTGTGTGAGCACAGTCAGGAGGCTGCCCCTACACAAGGCTGAGGATTTCTCAAGAAAATAGCTTTCAACAAAAGCTGAATGGAACAAACACTCAAGGCTACTCACTGAAGACCCACAAGCTAGCAGTGGACCCCTGTGCCCACTTTTTAAAACTCTATACCAGGCATCCTCAAACTACAGCCCGTGGGCCACATGCAGCCCGCCTAGGACATTTATCTGGCCCACCAGGTGTTTTTGCCGCCACTGCCTGTCCTGCTTAGCAGCTGACTGATCCCAAGGCCTGTGGTCCAGCCCTCCAACGGTCTGACGGATAGTGAACTGGCCCCCTGTTTAAAAAGTTTGAGGACTCCTCCTCTATACTGTGTGTTGTGCCTTTTTATTCTCCACCGCTTTTAATTTTATTTTTTCCCCAGTTGATCACCACCAGTTCCACAGCTCTTTAAGGGCCCTGCCCCCAGGGCAGAACCCCAGCAGCCTCCTAAAGTGAATAGGAGGTGATTCTTACCAGAAGGACTTACCCTTGGGAACTTTCACACTTAGCTTGAATGAACCATTTGGACCCCAGTAAACAATAATTGACTCTTCTGAAAACCAGATGCAAGAAAAAGGCAGGGAACTACTAAGCCATTCTAAGAACAGAATTAGGCAGTTAGCAGAAACAGGCTATGGGAACTTGTAATTCAACCTAGAATTCCTAAAACCTACTTTCCTACCTCCTCGGAGGTCTGTAGTAAAGGATAGAATGGATGGTGGCTCCTTGAAATTGGAGATATCATGGAATATCAGTTTGGAGCGCTATAACAAACTGCTATAGACTGGATAGTTCAAACCACATACATTTATTATGCATAACCCTGGAGGCTGGAAATTTAAGATCCTGGCATGGTAGATGCTGTGAGTGGTGGAGACGCACTCCCTGGTTCATAGATGGCTCCTTCTCACTATGTCCTCATGTGGTAGGAGGGGCGAGGGAACTCTCTGGGGTCCCTTTATAAGGGCACTAATCCCATTCATGAGGCTCCACCCTCATGACCTCATCCTTCCTAAAGGCCCCACCTCCTCGGCCCATCACCTTAGGGTAAGTTTTCAACCTATGAATTTCTAGACATGCAAACATTAAGACCAAAGCACTACCCAATTTCCACTGTCAATGTGTAGCAGGAAACCACCACAGACAGAAGACTCCAAGCACCAGCTGATTAGAGGAAGCAGGTTTATTCCAACCAGGGGGTAACTCGGAACACCAGTGTGTCTCCAAAACTGAGCCCCACGACTCAATCTCTTGCCTCTCTTTTATCCACATGAGTGCACGTGAGGGTCATAAGACAGAGAGACATGACATCATCCTCAAGGGCCCGGGCTCAAGGGGGAAGGTCAGATTCACCGGAGTCCTTCAGACTGGTCAGACCACCTGCCCTCAAAGGCCACAGAAGTCCAGGGAAGTTACTAGGTTACAATCTAGGCCCCTCGTGTGTCAAGGAAGAAACAGACAGACAGCAGAAATGCCTGTGGCTTGGCTGAGGCCTACACAGGGCGACTAGGACAGATTCTTTTAGTTCTGCTCGTATGTTCTTGCCTCAAATGGAGTGAAGTGCCCATGTGAAGGAGGGTGAGGCTAATACAGACTTTTCTAAGCAGCCACATGGGAATACCCTCCAAGGCATTTTGATATGGAATATTTCATCTTTTTTTTTCCTACATGAAATTCAGATTCCCTGAACTACCACAGTAGGTAGTAAAAACTAGAAAAATATTTACCCACCACAAAGGTGTTTGGCATTTGATAGGTGGATAGTATGCCTCACATTCAGAGCTTTTCCACCCATGAACAGTGTCCTAAAAAATGATTCCTGCCCCATTTAACATCAGAAAAGAGCAGTGTATTTGTCAGCTACTGCTGTGTAACAAATGATCACAGTGTTACTGTCTTCAAACAGCATACATTTCCTATCTCAACAGTTTCCGGGTAAAGTAAGCTTCATTGAGGCTAAAATCAACAGATTAGCATAGGGTGGGTGTGGGGTTGCTCACACCTGTAATCCCAGTACTCTGGGAGGCTCAGGCAGGTGGCTCACTTGAGCTCAGGAGTTCCAGAGAAACCTGAGCATGAGTGAGACCCTGTCTGTAAAAAATAGCTGGGTGTTGTGACAGGTTCCTGTAGTCCCAGCTACTTGGGAGTCTGAGGCAAGAGAATTGCTTGAGCCCAAAAGTTTGAGGTTGCTGTAATCTAAGAGGCCTGGCACACTACTGAGGGCAACAAAGTGAGACTGTCTCAGAAAAGAAAAAAAAAGTAGGCACAGTAGTGCTGTAATCTCTCCCAAGCTCATTGGTTATTGCCAAGATTCAATTCCTTGAGATTGCAGGGGTGAGGTCCTCAGCTCTGTTCTTTGCCACCTAGCTCTATGCATTAAATGGTAGTTTTCTTCTGCAAGGCCAAGAAGAGGAAAAAGTCTTCAGATCACTCTGTCTTCTCCTGTCTTTGATTTACAAACTTGCTTTTAAAGGGTTCACCTGATTAGATGCGGCCCACCCAGGATAATCTCTCTTTTGATTAACACAGAGTCACCCTATTAAAGATCTTAGTTTCATTTCTAAAATGCCTTTACCTTTGCAACCTACACCCGGGTGTAGCATGCATCCTATTCCCCGATCCACCCCAAATTCAAGGGGGGTGGTGGAGATTGTATATTGCAAAGGGCAGGTACACCAGGAGTAAGAATCTTGGGACCCTCAGAATGGGCCTGCCTAAGCATAATTACTACACGGTTTTTACTGGCTAGAGGGTAACTAAAGAATGTATAATGTCAAGCATTTTTAAATACCCCAAAACAAAATGAGAAAAAAAAAAAAGCTGAAGGTACTTTTGTAATGATATCCAGAAGGAATAGAATCTGACGCCCCACAAAGTCTAACAATTCAGAAAGACTGAGTCTGCCTTGGGGCTGACAAAAGATCTAGAAACACTAGCCTGGCCTCCAAATAGCAGAGACCAACCAAACTGCACGTTCAAAAATATTTATTTTTGTCCAACTTCCTGCTCAAAGCTTGCTGCTGTAGGCGACAGCACCTTTGAGAATTAAAAGCAAGGAATAAATAAGTCCCCCAGTTTTCGGCTTCCTAGTAAAAGCTAGGGAAGAAGTCGAATAAAATGTAGTTTGGATTGCTTTCAAAAAAAAAAATGGAAAGAGTTTAACTTGGAGCAGGGATAAATACCACAAAACAGTAAGACCAACCCCCACAGGGAACTGGTATATCCACAACATGCATGCACTTCTGTAAGTACCATGAGTGGTGGGTTCTCAGCCACCTCTACAAATGGTTTAATGTGCTCACCCTAAATATTCTTTTTTTTTTTGAGACAGAGCCTCAAGCTGTCCCCCTGGGCAGAGTCCTTGGCATCACAGCTCACAGCAACCTCCAACTCCTGGGCTCAAGGGAGTCTCTTGCCTCTGCCTCCCAAGTAGCTGGGACCACAGGCGCCCGCCACAACGCCCGGCTATTTTTTTTTGGTTGCAGCCGTAATAGTTGTTTGGCGGGTCCGGGCTGGGGATTCGAACCCGCCACCGTAGGTGTACGTGGCTGGCGCCTTAGCCGGTTGAGCTATAGGCGCCGAGCTGAAAAACACTCTTTCTTATAAAAACATGAAAATATCATTTGTCAAAACTGAGGTGAATAAATACTGTATTAGAAACACACGTGCTTACCATATGTATAATGGTGTCATTTTATGATATTAAACTAGCAGTCCCCAACCTTTTTGGCACCAGGGACCCATTTCATAGAAGACAATTTTTCCAGGGACGGGGGTGGGGGTGGGGGGCATCTGAGTAGGGGGCCAGAGGCAGGGTTGGGTGAGACAGGAGGCAGAGCTCACATGGGGTGCTGTACAGCCCAGCTGTTAACAAGCCACATACCAGTACTAGTCCATGGCCTGGGGGATAGGAACCACAGGTATAAACCATTAAAATGTTCTAATTTGGTAACTATTATTGATCATTTTAAAACTCCTAAAATCAAGTTTCCTTGTTTTCTAGCCAACAGCATTTCTAATCCTCAGGGAAATCCTGCCCAGAATTCTAGTTCTATATGCACTTTGGTTCTATAAGCACTATTCTGTTTTTGAAGATAATCTGAAAAGAATTTTTAAAAAAAATTTAGCTGTGGCAGGACAGTGATCTTGGTGAACCTTTTTTTTTTTTTTTTTTTTTTTGAGACAGAGCCTCAAGCCATCCCCCTGGGTAGAGTGCCATGGCATTACAGCTCACAGCAACCTCCAACTCCTGGGCTCAAGGGAGTCTCTTGCCTCTGCCTCCCAAGTAGCTGGGACCACAGGCGCCTGCCACAGTGCCCGGCTATTTTTTTGGTTGCAGCCGTCATTGTTGTTTGGCGGGTCTGGGCTGGGGATTCGAACCCGCCACCTTAGGCGTACGTGGCTGGCGCCTTAGCCGGTTGAGCTATAGGCGCTGAGCCGCTCCCTGGGGTTTTCTTCCAAGCCTCAGCACTCATTTTGCAGGCTTTGAAGCTGATGTTTTTTTGATCCTATCAGATGAAGAAATAGAAAGTTTTCACATTTATATTATTTTCTCAAACTCTCCTTGTTGACTAGAAAGCTTTGGGCTGGCATTTGTCCAGACATGGCATCAAGAATAACACCAAGTCATCTTACTTTGTGGGCAACTAGTTCTTTACCTGTTGACATAATGTTCTTGGATGCATCAGGAGGTAAACACACACACTTGGCAGGTTATGTAGGGCTCCTCAACATTCAACCAGATTTAGCTACTCTTCCTGTAGCTCAGTGGTTCTCAAGCTTTCTAATGCTGTGGCCCTTTAATATAGTTCCTGTGGGTCATGAACCACAGGTTGAGAACCTCTGCTTTAGCTCAACCATCCACCATCTCCTTCACCAACTCTGGCTGCCTTTTTAAATGTATACACTAGCATCTCTGGAAGATCATTTTGTAGTTTAAAATTTAATAAGGCAGCAACTTTTTGGCCATAGGCATTTATGATAGTGTTACTATAATATGTTGTTTTCTGGCCCTTTCTCTTATATCAGTCTCTTTAGCACTGATGACATTAACATACTATTTTGAGGCATGTAAAAGAACCTCAGGATTTTGTCAGCATTTCCTACTGACTAAACTCAGCTTTATTTTATCCTTTAAATTACATATGGCTGGAATTTATGCAGCTTCTGTTCAGTATCAGCAGGAAGTTTCTTTTTAAAAACGGTTATTTGTATTGTATGTAGTAGGAAGTTTCTAACAAATTGACTTTTGCCTTAATTATGCACAAGTCCATCAGTTCAGCCTCATGTTCTTTGAAATTTTTTATTTATTGGAGGCATTGTCAGTTCCAATTACTTTATTTATTTTTTTTTGAGACAGAGCCTCAAGCTGTCACCCTGGGTAGAGTGCTATGGCTTCACTGCTCACAGCAATCTCCAACTCCTGGCTCAAGAGAGTCTCCTGCCTCCGCCTCCCAAGTAGCTGGGACCACAGGCACCCGCCACAAAGCCCAGCTATTTTTTGGTTGCAGCCATTATTGTTGTTTGGCGGGTTTGGGCTGGATTCCAACCCGCCACCTTAGGTGTATGTGGCTGGCGCCTTAGCCACTTGAACCACAGGCGCTGAGCCAGTTCCTATTACTTTCATAGGCATTGTTTGGCTGCTAATAGGTAATCCTCATAGGTCTCTGTAACAAAATGTAACAGCTTTGTGTACTTGCTGGTGGTTATTTTCCTGCCTAAAGTCAGGTAAAACACCTAGTTGTTCCTTCATAAGAAATAATAGGCTGGGCATGGTGGCTCAAGACTGTAATCCTAGCACAGCACTTCAGAAGGCCAACATAGGAGGATAGGTTGAGGCTGGGAGTTTGAGACAGCCAAGGCAACATATAGAGAGCATCTCTACAAAAAATAAGAAAAACCAGCTGGGTGTGGTAGCAGTGCCTGTAGTCCCACCTACTTGAAGGCTGGCTCAGGAGGATCCCTTGAGCACAGGGTTCAAGGCTGCAGTGAGCTATGATCATGCCGCTAGACTGCACTCTAGCCTGGATGGCAGAGCAAGACTGTGTCTTAAAAAAAAACAAAAGTAAAGTTACTGTTATTCCTCTAACATCAAATATTTTCTTTTCTTTCTTTCTTTTTTTTTTTTTTTTGAGACAGAGCCTCAAGCTGTCCCTCTGGGTAGAGTGCTGTGGCATAGCTCACAGCAACTTCCAACTCCTGGGCTCAAGTGAGTCTCCTGCCTCCACCTCCCAAGTAGCTGGGACTACAGGCGCCCGCCACAATGCCCGGCTATTTTTTGTTGTTTGGCGGGTCCGGGCTGGGGATTCGAACCCGCCACCTTAGGTGTACATGGCTGGCGCCTTAGCCGGTTGAGCTATAGGCGCCGAGCCATTGGCATTTATTTCTCACTTTCCCCTTCCCCTACCAGCAGCCCTAAACAACTACTAACTTTCTTTCTCTATGGATTTGCTTATTTTGGATGTTTCATATAGATTGAGCTGTATGATATGTGTTTTCTTCTGGCTGTATTTGCTATTAATCAGTTCTGTATTTATTTATTTGTTTATTTTTTGAGAGAGAGTCTCACTGTGTTGCCCAAGCTGGAGTGCAGCAGTGTGATCTTACTGGAGGCCCCAACTTCTGGTTTCATGCAATCTTCCTACCTCAGCCTCCTGAATAGCTGGGACTACAGGTGTGCACCACCACTCTCTGCTGTAGTTGATTTTAAAATAAACAGACTTCTTAAAATCTCAGTCTTTTATACAGTAAAATTATCAGAAAGTGAAACAGCTTTTGTCTTCGAAGTGGCAGTCACAATTCATTGTCTCTTTCCTGCGAAAGTTAAAGATAAGTTCAATAGAACGCAAATCTCATCATCCATAAACCTAAATTTGAGGAGCTTTGTTTCTACTTCCACAGAAGCAAAGTCTAAGTTTGATCAGGTCTAAGTCTAATGTTTCATATTTTGTTTCCGAAGTGTGAAGCTTTCCTTGTTTATTTATTTTTTTGAGATGGAGTCTCTGTCACACTAGGTAGAATGCTATAGTGTCATAGCTCACAGCAACCTCAAACTCTTGGGCTCAAGTGATCGTCTTGGCTCAGCCTCCTGAGCAGCTGGGACTAGAGGCACTAGCCACAATGACTGGATAGTTTTTTTATTTTTAGTAGAGATGGGGTCTCACTCTTGCTCAGGCTGCTGTCAAATTCCTGAGCTCAAGTAATCCATCTGCCTCACCCTCCCAAAATAGGGAGGGTTACCGGCCTGAGCTGCTGTGTCAGGATTATTTTACCTTATTTTTATTGTATTTGGATGTGAATTTTGCTTGGTAGTTTTTTGTTGTTGTTGTTGTTACTATTAATCTTTGTATGTCAGCCCCCAGACCTGCTACTTGATCTACCAGTGTAATTTTAAGCTGGCTGAATAAGAAATATTTAGTTTTAAGGCATTTATGAATCATATAAACTTAATAATTTTAAACAATTGATGTGAGTACAAGCAATTTTATTAGTATCCCTGGGTAGGCAACAAAATATGTATGTTCAAAAGAATAGTTAGATAATAGAACTTAAGTACTTAGAGAATGTTGGAGTCAAGTTAAATTCTATTATTTAAAAAAAATTCTGGCTCCGCGCCTTTGGCTCAAGTGACTAAGGCGCCAGTCACATACACCTAAGGTGGCGAGTTTGAATCCAGCCTGGGCCCGCCAAACAACAATGATGGCTGCAACCGAAAAAAAATAGCCAGGCATTGTGGCAGGTGCCTGTGGTCCCAGCAACTTCGGAGGCAGAGGCAGGAGACTCGCTTGAGCCCAGGAGTTGGAGGTTGCTGTGAGCTGTGATGCGATAGTACTCTACCCAGGGGGACAGCTTGAGGCTCTGTCTCAAAAAAGAAAAAAAATTCCTTTATTTTTGTAAAGGAGAGAATTGAAGTGGGAAAAATTAATTGACAAACCTCAAATTAGAATATAGGCCTAAATTTAATCTGCCTTACTCTGAGGCACAAAACCCATACTCCTTAAGAATCCATACTTACTTTTGAGATAAACATTATCTCTTTTTCTCATTGTAGATGAGGTTGGTGAAGAATAGAGCAAGGGGAGAAATATGTTGTGGGGCAGTGGTTTTCAAACTTTAGCATGCATCAGAATCACCTATAGGGCTTGGTCGATGTAGATTATGGTGGTCCCTATCCCCAGAGTCTCTGATTTAGAAGGTATGGACTAGGCCTTGACAATACTCATTTCTATCAAATTCCCAGGTGATGCCAATGCTTCTGGCCTGGGGATCACACTTCGAGAATCTCTACTTAAAAGAAGACATAGGCTTTGGAGTCAGTCACTCCCAGGTCTATACCCTGGCTCTATGACTCACTACTGTGTAACCTAAATCAAGCTTTTTAGTTGATATGTCTCAGTTTCCCATATTTTAAAATGAGGATAGTAATATTTATTTCACAAGGTCACTGTAAGACTTAAATGAGTTGGCTCATCGCCTGTGGCTCAAGTGGCTAAGACTTCAGCCACATACACCTAAGGTGGCGGGTTCGAATCCCTGGGCTCACCAACAACAATGATGGCTGCAACCGAAAAAAAAAAAATAGCCAGGCGGTGTGGCAGGCGCCTGTGGTCCCAGCTACTTGGGAAGCGGAGGCAGGAGACTCGCTTGAGCCCAGGAGTTGGAGGTTGCTGTGATCTGTGATGCCATAGCATTCTACCCAGAGTGACAGCTTGAGGCTCTGTCTCTGAGATTCTGTCTCAAAAAAAAGAAAAAGACTTAAATGAGTTAATTATAAAAAAGGTGTTTAGCATTATTCTTAGTACATAATAAACAGTCAATAGATGGTTTCTGTTGTTATTTATAATAAGCCTGATATCAGTTAAATCTTATGAACCATACATTCAGGGCTTTAGAGTAGCTACCCGGAGACTTTCAGTGACTTTTTCACTTCAAGGTGTTATGAGACACACACACACACACACACACACATTGTGTGAATAAACATTCCTTTCTTGACTTGCCTTCCTATTTATAGTAGATGTGGCAAAAGAGTAGGAATGCAGCAGAAGTGACCAGAACACATAGGGGAATGTGGAGAGATTAGAAACTTCAAATATTGCTGGTGGGAATGTAAAGTGGTCCAGTTGCTTTGGGAAAAGTTTGCAAGTTCCTCAAAAAGATAAGCTTTTAGCATTATCACACTTACCCAGCAATTCTACTGATAGGTATATAATCAAAAGAATTGAAAACACATAAACCCAATAACTTGAACACAAATGTTCAGTACATCATTATTGAAAACAGCCTGAAGCAATATTGTGTGACCATCAGTACCTCTAATTTTGTTTCAATACCACTACATTCTACTCAATTTTTTATTGACCTATTTATTTGAAAAAAGATCCTTAGTAAATGACTATTGGCTATGATAAAATAATTTAACATAGTTAAGAGAATATTTATAGTTAGTTGTCTCTCAATCAACTATTCATAATTTCTTTTCTTTTCTTTTTTTTTTTTTTTTTTGAGACAGAGCCTCAAGCTTTCCCCCTGGGTACAGTGCCGTGGCATCACAGCTCATAGCAACCTCCAACTCCTGGGCTCAAGCGAGTCTCCTGCCTCAGCCTCCCAAGTAGCTGGGATCATAGGCGCCTGCTACAACGCCCGGCTATTTTTTGGTTGCAGCCGTCATTGTTGGTTTGGCAAGCCCGGGCTGGATTTGAACCCACCACCTTAGGTGTATATGGCTGGCGCCTTAGACACTTGAGCCAGGGGCGCCGAGCCTCATAATTTATTTTCAAAATTAGGTCAAAACTAAACTAAATACATGTGGAGATAATTTTGATTTCCTTATATTTTAATTGAGAAAAAAATGTAGTTTTTTCCCCTCATTTCCTAATAGTGGACTTTTTATTTATTAAAAATTGGGCCTTTCATCATTACCATTATTATTAAAAACTTTTGTATGTCATAAAGACATTTGCATTAGATTGTTTATTGCAGCTCAATTTACAATTGCCAAGATGTGGAAACAACCTTAAATGCCCATCAACTCAGGAATGGATAACAAACCGTGGTATATGTATACCATGCAACACTATTCAGCCATAAAAAAGATGGAGACTTCACATCTTTTGTGTTAACCTGGATGGAATTGAAAACACATTCTTAGTAAAGTATCCCAAGAGTGGAAAAGCAAGTATCCAATGTACTCAGTACTAATAAGAAGCTAGTAGACAATCTAATGTATACTTACAGAAGAGAAAAACTCAATTCAAGTTGGAGGGAGAAGGGCGGAGGGAAGGGGATTGGTGTACTCCCACTTAATGGGCACAATGTAAGGGTGTATGGCACACCTTTTGGGTGTGAGACATAATTACAAAAGGGATTCTACCTAACAAATGCAAATATTATAACCTAGTTGTCTGTACCCTCACATTAGCCTGAAATTAAAAAAAAAGCTTTTGTAATTAACCACATATTTTCTTACATATAAGCAGTTTAAATTTTAAAATTTTGTTTCCTATGTTTTAAATTTTGGCTGAAATAACATTTCTCCTCTGACTTTTTTAGTGATATATTTTAAACACTTTTTGGGTGAGTTTTAATTTCTTTTTCTCCATTTCCTAGAGTTTTCTTTTTTTGGTATTAATCCTTTTGAGATGATATGTTATTAATGTGACATTGGGAATGCATGCATACAGTTTTAAAACATCTTTTCTGGACTTTAATTATTCCTTCATTTCAGATGAGGTGGCGGACCATCCTGCTACAATACTGTTTTCTCTTGGTTACATTTCTCCTTACTGCTCTTGAAGCTGTGCCCATAGATATAGACAAGACAAAAGTACAGAATATGCACCCTGTGGAAAGTGCAAAGATAGAACCACCAGTAAGTGAAATGGGAGGAGTATAATTAAAATATTACTGATATTTGTTCTGAAATACCAATGGAAAGGGTATTGGACAAGCATGTGCTGTTTAACATTAGACAATGATGGTAACATTAAACAATTTAATATAGTGTATTAGATAGTACACAGAAGAAATTAATCAAAATACATTTTAAACATAGAGCTAAATAGCCAGGAAAACATTGTGTTATATTTAAAGGAGAGATAGATGACAGCGAGGAGAAACGAATTAATATTATTAGTTAAATCTTCATTGTCTAAAGCAAATAGAAAATCTACCTTTATGTAATGATGAAGCAGCATTGTTTCTGATAGAAAATTCTTTTTTTTTTTTTTTTTGAGACAGTCTCACTATGTTGCCCTCAGTAGTGCCCTGGTGTCACAGCTCACAGCAACCTCAAACTCTTGGGCTTAAGCAATTCTCTTGCCTCAGCCTCCCAAGTAGCTGGGACTACAGGTGCCCTCCACAGTGTCCAGCTATTTTTTTGTTGTAGTTGTTGTTTGGCAGGCCCAGGCTGGGTTCCAACCTGCTAGCTCTAGTGTATGTGGCTAGCGCCCTAACAGGTCCTGGGCCAGATAGAAAACTCTTTATTTGAGAAATATAACTTACTTTGTTGAAGATATCAAAATGGATATGTCTTCAATGCTATTTTGCTAGAAATTTTTCAGAATTAAGATCTTTAGATTTAGACAAGGAAAAACTTTAGAAGCATTACTGTTTGTTTCTTAATTTGAAGGATACTGGACTTTATTATGATGAATATCTCAAGCAAGTGATCGATGTGCTGGAAACAGACAAACATTTCAGAGAAAAGCTCCAGAAAGCAGACATAGAGGAAATAAAGGTAACTCATTAAATAATTACTTAGCAAACATTTGGGCATGCTAGGTACTGTGCTTAAGTGCTGGGGGTACTTAGTTCCTTAAGTGGTGGGGATAAGATGAAACTTATTCTCAACACTTAAAGAACCCTGACACTAAAATCACATCCAGAAATAGATTGTTAGATGGATATATGATGAATATATAACATATTGTAGAAATATAGAAGACAGACACAAAATCTACCATAACACAGTGGGGACAAGTAGAAAACCATCCTTCCTGATAGAGATTCTGCTAGAGTTTAAAGATGTAACTGAGAAAAGGAGAGAGACTGGGAGGCATCCCAGACTAAGGTGCAAGGGTACTGAGATAAGAGGTAATGGGAAACTGGGCTACTTCTGAAGTGGGAGGTGGAAGCCATGAGTGGCCAAAAGATGAGGTTAGAAAGAATCTTGGGCTAGATAACAAACAGTCTTACTATGTTAAAGGGCTTGGCTCATGATCTGAGAACAGCAGGAAGCTATTCAAAAGTTTAGAATAGATTAGTTAGGTTCTGGTGTTTTAATCAGGTCCAGATTAACAGAATAGATAATGGGCTATATTTTATGTTAACAGGGGAAGTGTAACCATTTACCTCTGTCCTAAGAACCCTGTTAGAAATAATCCTAGCTTAGATAGTTCTTTTGAGTTATAAAGATGTGACATGATGGATTATTTTAAAAAGCCTTTTGGAGGGAAATAAATCAGTCTAGCTGGTTTATCATAGATGGAGTGAGCAAAGTTATTTCCAGTTAATTTTGAACTTTTCAGTTATGACTTCTAAGACAGTTTTGTTATTTGCTTATGTTACCTTTTGTTTGTTTATAAATGTCCTAAAAGATTATCTTGAGTTCTTGAATCAGCATTAGAGATCTGTGTTTAGAATCAGACCAGATCATTCTGGGTCAAACATCCTTTTTATTTGAGTCTCTATCTCTAGTGTGGACCTTTTGAAAGACTAACTCTCATCAGGGTCTGGTGTCTATTGAAGCTTTTGTATGATTTTTAGTTCACTGCTCTCCTCTTGGAAACAGTAAACTGGTCTGGGGAAAAGGTAACAGTGTTAGATTGATCAGTCCCTTGAATTGTCTTTGAGGATAATCTTATTCTTCCTCTGAGAGATTAATTTGAACTATGGTCCTAGTTTCCTAGGATGAATGATGTTTAATGTAGAACTCTCAATGTCTCCTATCCCCTGAAATTAGGATTAAGAAATACATTATTGGCTTGGCGCCTGTGGCTCAAGTGGCTAAGGCACCAGCCACATACACCTAAGGTGGTGGGTTCGAATCCAGCCTGGGCCCACCAAACAACAATGATGGCTGCAACCAAAAAATAGCTGGGCATTGTGGCAGGTGCCTGTGGTCCCAGCTACTTGGGAGGTGGAGGCAGGAGACTCGCTTGAGCCTAGGAGTTGGAGGTTGCTGTGAGCTGTGATGCTATGGCACTTTACCCTGGGGGACAGCTTGAGGCTCTGTCTCAAAAAAAAAAAAAAAAAACATTATTTGGGAGCAGCATAGAAAAAAAATGGATCATGGGAGGTACTATATAGAGATATTCAGGGTAGAGATATAAGAAGATAATTGGCTTCCTGGCTTAGTGCAGGGAATAATTTTGTAACTGTCTTCCTTTTACAGTTAATTCCTATTTCCTATAAAGGGACACCCCTCCCCCGAAAATAACCAAAATGAAGTTGGACAGTTACCCAATGAGAAAGAAGTAAGAATAAAAATAGACAATAAAATCCAAAGCTAACCCAAATCATGACAAATAGCCAAGCAAAGACTCTTGTATCAGGAAAAAGTTAAAAAAAAAAATTTAGAATTTGCCTTTTCCTTTTTAGCCACGCATTTTTGGAAGGAGAATTATACCCCCAACATTTCCAAACTGGAAGGATCATGGCTTTGCCCTCACTGCTCACTGAATGTACTCTCTTGGAAAGTGTCAATAACACCTTTTATTCATCATCTTACTGGGCTCTTTTATTTTATCTCAAAATTTCTTAAATTTTAGGGTTTGTTAAAACATAATCCTGGGCCCTGCATTTCTAAAGTTCCCAGGAGAGCTGCAACTGATACTTCTAGTTGGAGATGACACTTTGGCAGCCCTTGTTTTATCTGAATGTTCTTTCCTTGAAATATATATACTGCTTTTTTGCTTCTATTACAGTATATTCTCCTGGTTCTCCCGCTAATCACTCATCTATAAAAAAAGTAATCAAAAGGAGACAACCTTAAAAAGATGAATTTTCGGGTGGTGCCTATGGCTCAAAGGAGTAGGGTGCCGGCCCAAAAACTGCAAAAAAAAAAAAAGAATTTTCTTTTTCTTTTTCTTTCTTTTTTTGAGAGAGAGTCTCAAGCTGTCACCCTGAGTTTAATGCTGTGGCATGGCAGCCAGCTCCAACTCTTGGGCTTAAGTGATTCTCTTGCCTCAGCCTCCCAAGTAGCTGGGACTATAGGTGCCTGCCACAACACCCTGCTATTTTTTTTTTTTTTTATTGTAGTTGTCATTGTTTGGAGGGCTCAGGCTAGATTCAAACCAGCCAGCTCCGGTGTATGTGGCTGGTGCCCTAGCCACTTGAGCTATAGGTACTGTGCCCAAAAAGATGAATTTTCAAAGGCTACTTATATATATATAATAATGCTTAAAAGAGGCCAAGTTACTTTTTTTAAAATAACTTTGTTGAGATATAATTTATATACTATAAAATTCATCCTCTTTTTTTAAAATTAATTAATTAATTTTGAGACAGAGCCTCAAGCTATTCCCCTGGGTAGAGTGCTGTGGCATCACAGCTCACAGCAACCTCCAACTCCTGGGCTCAAGCAAGTCTCCTGCCTCAGCCTCTGTAGTAGCTGGGACCACAGGTGCCTGCTACAACGCCCGGCTATTTTTTGGTTGTAGCCATCATTGTTGTTTGGTGGGCCCAAGCTGGATTTGAACCTGCCACCTTAGGTGTATGTGGCTGGCACCTTAGCCACTTGAGCCACAGGCGCCGAGCCAAAATTCACCCTCTTAAAGGCATATAATTCAGATAATTCAGTGTTTTTAAAAGTTGTTATTTATTTATTTTTAGTATGCCCAGAGTCATATGATCATCATCTCTAATTTTAGAACATTTTCATTATGCCCAAAAGAAATTCATTAAGTAGTGACTCCTAATTACTTCTTTCTCTTCAACCATAACAAATCTACTTTCTGTGTAGATTTCCGTGTTCTGGACATTATATATAAAAAAAATCATGCAACATGTGGTCATTTGTGACCATCTTCTTTCACTTAGCATCATGTTTTTAATGTTTTCAAGGCTTATTAGTGTTGTACCATGTGTCAAGATTTCATTCTTTTTTATGGCTGAATAATATTCCATTGTATGGATATACTATTTTCTAAAGTGGTTGACCATTTTATAATCGAACTGTTTGAGTTCTTCTTTGTACTTTCTATTTCTTTCCCTTTTTTTAATTCTAATTTTTTCATTTTAAAATTATTCTTTAGATACTGGGGTCTCCCTATGTTGTCCAGGCAGGTCTTGATCTCTTGGGCTTAAGCAATCTTCCTGCCTCCACCTTCCCTCCAGTGCTGGGAATAGAGGCATGAGTCACTGTGCCCAGTCTGTTTGTCTAAATTTTATATATATACACACACATATATATACACATCTGTGTGTGTGTGTGTGTGTGTGTGTGTATATATATATTTTTTTTTTTTTGAGATAGGGTCTCATTTTGTTGCCCCAGTAGAGTGCTATGGTATCATAGCTCACAGCAACCTCAGACTCCTGGGGTTAAGCAATTCTCTTGCCTCAGCCTCCTGAGTAGCTGGGTTATAGGCGCCCACCACAATGCCCAGCTATTTTATTTTTTTAATTTATTTTATTATTATTATTTTTTTGAGACAGAGCCTCAAGCTGTCACCCTGGGTAGAGTGCCCTGGCATCACAGCTCACAGCAATCTCCAACTCCTGGGCTCAAGCGAGTCTCCTCCCTCCGCCTCCCAAGCAGCTGGGACCATAGGCGCCTGCCACAACACCTGGCTATTTTTTTGTTTTTTTGGTTGCAGCCATCATTGTTGTTTGGTGGGCCTGGGCTGGATTCAAACCTGCCACCTTAGGTGTATGTGGCTGACACCTTAGCCACTTGAGCCACAGGCACCGAGCCTGCCCAGCTATTTTTAGAGGCAGGGTCTTGCTCAAGCTCAGGCTGGTCTTGAATTCTTGAGCTCAGGCAATCCCTCTGCCTTGGCCTCCTAGGGTGCTTGGATTATAAGTAAATTATATATTTTTTAGACATCTTGATTTTAAAATTACAAACTGAATCTCTTGTGAAAGAAACATTTTTTATAATAATATAAAATTTATCTAAATTGGTCAAAAACATTTATCACTAATTTATTATAACCCTTTTTTGTATGTTGTATCCAGTCTAAAAATGAATGTAATAGTTAAAACTAATTTTTTTGTTAACAGAGTGGGAGGCTAAGTAAAGAGCTGGACTTAGTAAGTCATCATGTGAGGACAAAACTTGATGAACTGAAAAGACAAGAAGTGGGAAGGTTACGAATGTTAATTAAAGCGAAATTGGATTCCTTTCAAGGTAAGTGCTAAAGAAAAGATAGGAAAATTTTAATATTTGGTTGCTGAGGTCAGTTTACATGGGGTTATTTGTGACCAGCTTCTTTCACTTAGCATAATGTTTCCAAGGCTTATTTAGTGTTGTAGTATGTGTCAGGATTCCATTTTTTTATAGCTGAACTAATATTTATTTTATTTTGAGATAGAGTCTCAAGCTGTCACCCTGGGTAGAGTGCTGTGGCATCATAGCTCACAGCAACTTCCAACTCTGGGGCATAAGCAATTCTCTTGCCTTAGTTTTTTCTATTTTTAGTAGAGATGGGATGGGGGTATCACTTTTGCTAAGGCTGGTCTCAAACTCATGAGCTCAAACAATCCACCTGCCTCGGCCTTCCAGAGTGCTAGGATTACAGGTATGAGCCACTGCACCTGGCCTCTGTTTCTTTTTCTTTTCTTTTTTTTTGAGAGAAAGGGTCTCACTTGGTTGACATATGGGTAGAGTGCTGTGATGTTATAGCTCACAACAACCTCAAACTCTTGGGTGAAAGCAATCCTCATCTCAGTCTCCCAAGTAGGTGAGACTATAGGCACTGTCACAATGCCTGGGTAGTTTTTCGACTTTTAGTAGAGATGGAGTCTTGATCTTGCTCAATCAGGTCTTGAATTCCTGAGCTCAAGCAGTCCATACATCTCAGCTTCCCCAAGTGCTCGGCTTATAGGTGCTGAATAATATTTCCTTGTATGTATCTATTGTTTTCCAAATTGGCTGTATCATTTTACAACTGAACTGTGTGAGTTTCTCTTTTGTGCTTTAATTATGCTTTTCTTTTTCTTTTCCCTTTTCTTTTAATTTTTTCATTAAAAAAAAAATTACTCTGTAGAGAAAGGGGTCTCCCTGTTGCCACGTTCCTCTAGTTAAAATGTTTATTAGAATTAATTAATCTTCTCTTAATTTTTAAAATTTAATTTTTTGAATTGGTAATACATTCACATTATTCAAAAATCAAAATGATTTTAGCTTTAGATAATTGTAGCAATGAAAATGAAGAATCAGGCTGGGTGCAGTGGCTCACACCTATAATCCTCGCATTCCAGAGCTCAGAAGTTTGAGACCTTTCTGAGTAAGAACAATACCTGTCTGTACTAAAAATGGAAAAAATTAGCTGGCCATTGTGGTGGGCACCTGGGTTCAGGAGGCTGAGGCAGGAGGATCGCTGGAACCCAGGAGTTTGAGGTTGCTATGAGCTAGTCTGAGGCCATGGTACCCTATACTGGGCAGCACTATGAGACTCAGTCTCAAAAAAAAAAAAAAAAGAAAAAAGGGGCAGTGCCTGTGGTTCAAAGGGTGCTGGCCCCATATGCTGGAGGTGGTGGGTTCGAACTCAGCCCTGGCCAAAAACTGCAAAAAAGAAAAAAAGGAGGAAAAGTAATGAATTAATCAACTGATTTAAAAGACAAAAAATAATACTAGAGGAAACAAACAAAAAAAGCACAGAAAGAAAATCTATTACAGTAATTTCTATACATGGAATAGAAAAATTTTCAGAGAGCTATCCCTGCAAAAAAATACCAGATCTAAGCAGTTTCATCAGGGAATTCTATCAGACCATTAAAGAGTAGTTTGTCAATTTTATTTTAAACTCTAAC
>CAUYTI010124165.1:0-13413 GCA_963575145.1 Galago senegalensis
CCAACTCCTGGGCTCAAGCGAGTCTCCTGCCTCCGCCTCCCAAGTAGCTGGGACCACAGGCGCCTGCCACAACGCCCGGCTATTTTTTGGTTGCAGCCGTCATTGTTGTTTGGCAGGTCCGGGCTGGGGATTTGAACCCGCCACCTTAGGTGTAGGTGGCTGGCGCCTTAGCTGGTTGAGCTATAGGCAACGAGCCAAGACAATCTCTTAAGCCCAAGAGTTTGAGGTTGCTATGAACTGTGATGCCTTAACACTCTACCAAGGGCGACATAGGAGACTCTGCCTCAAAAAAAAAAAAAAAAATTCTCATCCAAACTCCTACTCAGAGACATTCAATTTTTTTTCACCTTTTGCTTACATTCATTTTGGTTAACACTAACCAACAATAAGATTTTACGTTTCAGGGGCTGGGTGCAGTGGCTCACGCCTGTAATCCTAAAACTCCAGGAAGCCGAGGCAGGTGGATTGCTTGAGTTTAGGAGTTGGAAACCAGCCCAAGCTGGAGCCAGACCCAATCTCTAAAAATAGCCAACTAGCACTCTGGGAGGCCAAGGCGGGTGGATTGCCTAAGCTCTTGAATTCCAGACCAGCCTGAGGAAGTGTGAGACCTAGTCTCTAAAAAATAGCCAGGCACTGTGGTGGGCGCCTATAGTCCCAGCTACTCAGAAGGCTGAGGCAAGAGAATTGCTCGAGCCCAAGAGCTGAAGGTTGCTGTGAGTTATGATGCCATGGCACTAGAGGGTGACACAGTGAGACGCTGTCTCAAAAAAAAACCAGTAGCATGCAATTTCTGAGTTACATGAATGGAATGACTGAGACCGAGCCTGCTTGCCCTGACGGAGTATCCGTCTGCAGGGCCATGGATCAGACCGTCCTCTCGGTGCTCTTTCAGGTGAGTGTCTGTTGCTGCTTTACCCTCGTCTCGTTCACTGTTTCTGACCAAGGACCAGATGAAAGATCCTTGACTTTGCTCCTGATTTGACCTTGAACATAAACCCAGCCTTGACTCTGAATCATGACTGGTGGATGTCACATTGTTGCAGTAAGACAAGGCCTAACAGAGAGAGAGAGCACCCAAACACCACGTTCATAAGAGGAAAGGCTTTATTCACCTGCCCTGACTTTACAACATAGAAGATTTCCAAATGGCCACGCTCCCGGACTGGCTTGGTCTTTCCCTTTTATCTCCAGTCAAAAAATTCCACCCCACAGGTAGGCTTCTCATTGGCCCGTTTGAGTCAAGCGGGAGATGCTGTTCCAGCCCCTACAGAACTACAGGATTTCACAGAAATGGAAATTTCCAAGTTCCGGGAAGTTAAGTTTACAAATTCCCAAGAGCTGAGTCACCGTGGAGAGGACCCTGCAGGTGTATCTTGTGGTCTCCTTGAGAAGACCTGTTCTCCTAGACCTCACCCTTCCCAGTATCCTCTCTCATCCCCCCTTTCAGACTCCATATATATTTTAATTTGGGGTCTCAATATCAGCTTGCTTCTGTTAGGTCCGAAAAAGCCTCCCGAAGTAGCCCCAACCGACAAACTCGAGACACACTCCGATGTAAGGGCATAAGGTGAGATTTTATTACAGGCCCCCGGTAGCCTGGACTCCCCTGGCATGCAAGCCTAGGACGAGCCCCGAACTCGGGGTGAAGGCAATTTTTATAGGGTACAGAAAGCAAAAAGGGGAGAAGGGTACGAGTACACTTTTGATTGGAGGTTGGTGAGATCACTAGTAAATAAGGAAGTAAGGGAGGATTTACATTGGTGGCTGATGATTTCACTAGTAAAGGTGAATTTGGATTGGTACAGGTGAGGGGATGGGGGGTCTCTTGACCGGGGGGCTAGAGTTGGTGCAACCTGGTTACCTGTATTTCAAGGTAATATTATAGCAGCTATTTGCCTAAGGTGACTCAGTTTACAGCACAGTGACTGTGCAAACTGGGGTGGGGGAAGGCAGCAGGGAGTGGTCCTGTAGGTTTCACTGGCGGGAAGGCTATGTGGTAAACACCTAGGAATGGGGCTTGTACTGTGGCTTGTGCTGCAAACAACAAAATGGAGCTAGTCTGGCTCTCACACTGGTACTACAGGAGCCTGCCACAACACTCGGCTGGTTTTTCTATTTTTAGTGGAGAAGGGGTCTCGCTCTTGCTCAGGCTTGTCTCCAACTCCTAAGCTTAGGGCATCCTCTCAGGGTGCTAGGATTACAGATGTGAGCCACCATGTCCAGCACCCTATTTAATATATTAATAGATGGGGCACCTAAGCTGTGCTGGCTCAGTCCTAGGGGCTAGATAAAAGAGTAGATAGGAAATACCAGAAAAAATCCCTGCCCTTGCAGAGTTTACATTCCAAGGAGAAGGGTAATAAAGTATGTAGTCACGTTACTATGGGAGAGAGATAGAGGTGGAGTAAGGAGAGGGCCAGGCCTGCTGGGCGGTGAGGTACCTGGAAGGTCAGTGGTTGGGGCTGGCCTCATGCAAAACTACAGCTGAGAGAGCTGTATACTCTCACACAGTATGGTAAGCAAGGTGGCTCTGCCATTCTTTCTTAGGGTTTTTATTTACTTGCTTGTTTTATTTTTTTTAAAGAAATAGGAGTCTCCCTCTGTTGCCCAGGTTAGCGTACAGGGGCATCATCATAGCTCTCTGTAACCTCAGACTCTGCAGCTTCAGGAGTAGCTGGGACTATAGGTGTGTACCACCATGCCCAGTTAGTTTTTCCATGTTTATTTTATTTATTTATTATTTTTAGAGACAAGAGTCTCACTTTATTTCCCTCAGTTAGAGTGCCATGATGTAACAGCTCACAGCAACCTCCAACTCCTGGTCTTAGGTGATTGATTCTCTTGCCTCAGCCTCCTGAGTAGCTGGGACTATAGGCACCTGCCACAATGCCCGGCTATTTTTTTTTGCAGTTTGGCCGGGGCTGGGTTTGAACCCACCACCCTTGGTACTTGGGGCTGGTGCCCTACTCAACTGAGCCATAGGCACTGCCCTAGTTTTTCCATGTTTATATATTTTACTTTATAATTATTTTTCTTTATTTTCTTTTTCTAGAGACAGGGCCTCACTTTAACACCCTCGGTAGAGTGCCGTGGTGTCACACAGCTCAAAGCTACCTCCAACTCCTGGGCTTAGGCGATTCTCTTGCCTCAGCCTCCTGAGTAGATGGGACTACAGGCACCCACCACAACGCCTGGCTATTTTTTGCTGCAGTAAGTTTGGCCAGGACGAATTTGAACATGCCACCCTCGGTATATGGGGCCAGCACCCTACCCACTGAACCATAGGTGCTGCCCTCTTTTTTTTTGAGACAAACTCTCAAGCTGTTGCCCTGGGTAGAGTGCTGTGGCCTGGCTCACAGCAATCTCCAACTCTTGGACTCGAGAACTTCTTGCCTCAGTTTTTTCTATTTTGGTAGTAGAGATAGAGTCTTGCGTTTGCCCAGGCTGGTCTGGAACTCCTGAGCTCTAGCAATCTACCCACCTCGGACCCCCAGAGTGCTTAGAATTACAGGCGAGCCACCCAGCCATAATTATTTCTCTCTCTCTTTTTTTTTGAGACAGAGTGTCACTATGGTAGAGTGCTTGACGTCACAGCTCACAGCAACCTGAAACTTTTGGGCTCAAGGCATTCTCTTGCCTCAGCCTCCCTTGTAGCTGGGACTATAGGCACCCACTATGACACCAGGCTATTTTTTTTGTTTGTTTTGTTTGTTTGTTTTGCAGGCTCCCACTGAGTTCAAACCCACCAGCCCAGGTACATGTAGCCGGCACCCTAACTGCTGAGCTATGCCACCAAGCCCGTAATTATTTTTCTTGAGATAGAGTCTCACTCTGGTGCCCTGACAGAGTGCCATGGCATTATAGCTCATAGCAACCTCAAGTTCTTGGGCTCAAGAGATCCTCTAGGGTGGTGCCTGTGGCTCAATGGGGTAGGGCGCCAGCCCCATATGCCGGAGGTGGCTGGTTCAAACCCAGCCCTGGCCAAAAACTGCAAAAAAAAAAAAAAAGAGAGAGAGAGATATCTTCTAGTCTCAGTTTTTCTTTTTTTAAATTAATTAATTTATTTTATTATTATTTTTTTTTTTTTGAGACAGAGCCTCAAGCTATCACCCTGGGTAGAGTGCCGAGGCATTACAGCTCACAGCAACCTCCAACTCCTGGGCTCAAGCGAGTCTCTTGCCTCCGCCTCCCAAGTAGCTGGGACCACAGGCGCCCGCCACAACGCCTGGCTATCTTTTGTTTGCAGCCATCATTGTTTGGTGGGTCCGGGCTGGGGATTCGAACCCGCCACCTTAGGTGTACGTGGCTGGCGCCTTAGGCAGTTGAGCTATAGGCGCTGAGCCAAATTAATTAATTTATTATTATTATTATTATATATATATTTTTTTGGTAGAGACAGAGTCTCATTTTATCTCCCTCAGTAGAGTGCTTTGGCATCACAGCTCACAGCAACCTTTAACTCCTGGGCTTAGGCAATTCTCTTGCCTCAACCTCCCGAGCAGCTGGGACCACAGGCTCCCACCACAACACCCAGCTATCTTTTTTTTGTTGCAGTTTGGCCGGGGCTGGGTTTGAACCTGCCACCCTCAGTATATGGGGCCAGTGCCCTACACTGAGCCACAAGCCCCGCCCTTGTCTCAGTTTTTCTATCTTTAGTAAAGACTGGGTCTCACTCTTGCTCAGGCTGTTCTCAACTCCTGAGCTCAGGCTATGCATTGGCCTCTGCCTCACGGGGTGCTAGGATTACAGGTATGAGCCAATATTTTTTAACTTGATCTTTGAGAAATTAGAGCCAATTGTGTCGAATAAATTGCAAAGGTGAAAGCAAGGAGAATAGGCGGCACCTGTGGCTCAGTGGGTAGGGCGCTGGCCACATACAGTGAGGCTGGCAGGTTCAAACCTGCCGGGGCCAGCTAAAAGAACAATGACAACTGAAACAAAACAAACAAAAAAACATGGCCAGGCATTGTGGCAGGAGCCTGTAGTCCCAGATACTTGAGGGGCTGAGGCAAGACAATTGCTTAAGCCCAAGAGTTTGACATTGCTATGAGCTTCAATGCCAGGGCACTCTACCCAGGGCAACAGCTTGAGACTCTGTCTCAAAAAAAGAAAAAAAATTAAATAAATAAATAAAAATTAAAAAAAAGAAAGCAGGGAAAAACTATTTGGTGATGGGTGACTATATTTTCCATTTGCCCAGGATAATCATAGTTTAAGCCTGTAATTCTAGCATAATGATTTTTATTTTTTTAATAAATTTTTATTTTTAGTTATTCTACATATATAATACTTGCACCTTGGCTCGGCGCCTATAGCTCAACTGGCTAAGGCACCAGCCATGTACACCTAAGGTGGCGGGTTCGAATCCCCAGTCCGGACCCGCCAAACAACAATGACCAACAATGACGGCTGCAACCAAAAAATAGCCGGGCATTGTGGCGGGCGCCTGTGGTCCCAGCTACTTGGGAGGCGGAGGCAAGAGACTCGCTTGAGCCCAGGAGTTGGAGGTTGCTGTGAGCTGTAATGCCACGGCACTCTGCCCAGGGCAACAGCTTGAGGCTCTGTCTCAAAAAAAAAAAAAAAAAGACTTTATTAGAGGAAACAGGGTTGAGAGAAATTGGAGGCGGGTTGGGGAGGAGGCTCTGGGGAAGGCTGAGACACCTGCCAGACCACAGTCAAGTCTGAGGCCATATGAAGGCTGCAGGGTGGAAGTGTCCTAGGTCATCGTGTCATCTGGGGAGGGTTCGGCAAGCCATCAGGGAGCTCTCAAAGCTGACTGTCAGGAGAATCCCATGTCTGAGGGGTAGATCTGTCAGTTTCCTGGCCGCAATCAGACGTGGGTTTAGAGTGGCCCGTGATAGTGGAAATGTGCACATTTGTGCCAATGGATTTGAGAGGGCAGTAACTGAGGACTTAGTCAGCTGAGCTCCGTGTAGTTGGGGGTCTTTGAAGAGACATCTGCTGGCCACTCGAGGAAATGTTTAAATGAATCTTGACATCCCTTCTGCAGCCTGCATCTTTAACAGATTTGACACAGCACAGGAAGACGTGGACCAAAACACCCCATTTCTTATGCCATGATTTGACTCTTCACAGTAATATAACTGTGACTGAACAAACAGTAGATTTGGAGTATCTTGATTAAAGAAGGCTGATGCCAGTATTTTGAATTGTCCTTGTTTAGCACCTAGGACTTTTTTTTTCTTTTTTGAGGTAGTCTCACTTTGTTGCCCTTGGTAAAGTGCTGTGGCGTTATAGCTCACAGCAACTTCATACTCTTGGCTCCATCAATCCTCTTGCCTCAGACTCCAGAGTAGCTGGTGACTATAGGCATGCACCACCATGCCCACTTAGTATTTCTACTCTTAGTAGAAATGGGATCTGGCTCTTGCTCAGGCTAGTCTCAAACTCCTGAGCTCAAGCAATCCACCTGCCTCAGCCTCCCAGAGTGCTAGGAATACAGGTGTGACCCACTGCACCCAGCCTCTGTATATGATTTTTAAACCCTAAACTAGAGTTAAACTTGTGGAAAAGACACAAAAGGCCAACACTAATTCACAACAGCTATGCTACCTTGTAATAATAATGCAGTTGAATTTTTTTTTTACAGAAAAGTATGCATTTACAATCCTTCTCAATGATCACAACAAACCCTCGTTTGATTGTAAAATTAAGTTTATTACTGAAGGCTTAAAAACAAAGTGTATAGAGCCCAGCATGGTTAAGCAGCTTGCCCAAGGTCACTCCATAAGTAAGTAGGAAGACTGGGTCTCCAACTCTTGTTTTTGGCCTTCTAGATCAGACTTCTTTGCTGACAGAGGCTCTTGTGTTTCAAGTCTGGAAGATGAGGAAGGAAGCAGTGATGTTTGGGGCATCTTATGCCCTCTATGGTTCAAGAGAAATCCTGTTCTAAGGCTCAGATGTCTTAAATACAAAGATTTGATCACAAGTCAATGAGTAATGAAAGTTTATTGTCTGCGATGATGTCAGATTCTGGTTCAAGGGTTTAATCTTTCTAATCATATATTCTATACATGATTCAAAAGTGAAAAATCCAGAAGAGAATCCTTAAAGACATAAATATTGAGCAAAAAGTAGAGCTCTGACGACTCTGGAGGTGGAAAGGGCTGTCAGATGCCAAGGCGGAGGGAGGGGATGGATTTCCATGGAGCATTGAGAGACCTCTGAAGACATACATCACTTCTCCCTCACAGCAGTCCTCTGTCACCTGGGAAGCTTCTGAAAATCTCGGATGCCGAAGCCACACCCAGAACCAATTACATCAGAACCTTCATGGAAGGCTGGCATTAGGAAGTCGTTAAGGCTTTCCAGGTGACCCTAATCTATCACCAAGGGGAAGAACCACTGCCTGAGTGCCTAACATATTAAGTTGGTAATCCATATTTGTTGACTAAATGAATACCAGAAACAGAACTGAAAAAAGAGGAAACTTTGAGAAACTAAAGATGATGCTTTTTACACAGATGGAAGACCCTGAGATCCTCACTCAAAACACAAATGCTCTTCATTTAGAAGCAGTTCTGCCTACAAAGTGTGGATGTCAAGCTTCTCAGCTCATGATAAGGATGAGAAGGGAAGATTGTGCTCCACGGAGCAGCTCACCAAAAGCAGGAAAGACAAATGTGGCAGATGCCAAGACAAGTAAGAAATATACACCCAACTGCTGTGGTTGATCATGGCCCTCAAAGTGTGTGTGTTGGAAAGGTAACCCCCAATGCAGCGGTGTTGAGAGGAAGGGCCTTGGTGAGGTATTAGTCATGAAGCTCTTCCCTTGTGAACAGATCAATGTCATTATGGCAGGACTAGGCTGGTTATCATGGGAGCAGGTTCCTGATAAGAAAGAGGAGTTTGTCCCTGTCCCCTCTTTTTCCCATATACTCTCCTGCCCTTGCAATTTTCACCATGGGGTAATGCAGCAAGAAGGGCCTTGCCAACCCCTAGAACTATAACAAATTAATCTCTGTTTTGTATAAATTACCCAATATTTGGTATCCTGTTATAATAAAACAGACTAAGATATCCACAGAGCAGGAGATAGAAGGAGAGTCGTCTGGGGCAGTTTCATACCAGGGCAAAGTGACCCACCAGGCCCAGTTTCCCTGAAAGCGTCATTGTATTAGAACAGCACGGTAATTGGCGTTCACAACTGAGTCATCTAGCAGAGGTGATGTTCTGTTCCATCTGCTCCATGGAAGGAGGCACAGGAGAAAGGGCGGTGTTAGGCTTCTGGAACACTGGCGGTAACAAGCTGCCCTGACTACAGCTGTGATTTGTTTCTGAAACCCTGATGGGTTTAGCAGTTAGTAAATGCGTCACTTTGAAATCTGCAAGAGAAACTGCTTCCTAAGAAAAACACTTCCTAAGAGGTAGTTGGGAAATTTCTCACTGGAGCAAGCCGTCCCTTTGTCAAAGAAAGCCCCTCTCTGGAAAAAGGGGAAACTAGTGGTTGACAGACCTCTTTGGAGAGAAAACCTGGACTGGGCAAAGCGGTCCGAATACAGATTTCTTAAAGTGGAGGGTTAAGCTTTTTCTTAGTTTTGTAAATTAAATGTCTTTTTTTTTTTTTTTTTTTTTTAGCAGAGATTCGTTATTTTCTTCAAAGAGATTTGCTTCCTCTGCAGGGCGTTACCTTGCTCTTGGTCTGTAACATATCGCCTGTTCTTAGGAGTTGTGTGTTTTCTCAAACAAGATGGAGAGCTGGACAGGAGTTTCCATGGGAACAGGAGGGCTCTGCAGACTTGAACTTGACCTCACGCTACAGAGGACCGTGCAAAGGAAGTAGATGTGTCTTGGAGGCCAAACCATTTAAGCCTGATCACCCCAGAACATAGATATGTTGGGTTGCTCCTTTCCGATGTAACTTCACCTGTCTCACTCAAGGCCGCAGTAGGAGCTCTCGCGGGGGAGGAGGGACTTTCCCGGAGCAGAGACAATCCTACTACTTCCTCGAGTGCAGGAAATGAGAACGTGAAAGGCGAACTTTACACTGGGGGAGAAAATTCCCTTATCCCCCTGCACTTCCGGGTCAGCCGGTCCACCCGCCGCAGGGTGTGGCAAGGTGGGAGCGGCCCTTACATTTGCAAGGAGATAAGAGCTCCGAGGGCGGGTCCAGGGGGAAGCTCCGAGGGCAGCCACCCTATTTGGAGGCATCAGGGGTTAGCTGTTCTTTAAGTTGCAGTCCCTTTTTTATGAGACTGCTATGAGAATTCCTTTCTGACGATGCCCTCCCAGGCTCCTGCTGCGGGGATAACAGGGAAGGCCGGTCCCACAGTAGAGTGAAGCCCAAGATGGCCGGAGAGAGGCAGTGAGCAGAGGTCCCCAGCAGAGGGCGGCGGAGCGCAGCCGCTCCGAGCGCGCCCGACGGTGGTAGCGTCAGAGTCTAGAGTGGGGCCCATCGCAAGGCAGTCAAAGTGCAGGCTTAGGGGGAACCCGCCCCTAGGGTCTGGGGAGCAGCCCCAGGGGCTTCACGGAACTCGCTAGAGGACACACTAAAGGGCGCCGACGGTGACAACTCGCAAGCCGGATGGAGCCCGCATAGTGTGAGTATTTCATGGATACCAAGTACAAACCCACGGGCCTTCAACACTGGGAAACACTTGGAATCGGACTTGTAATGATACTCACCACCTACTAGCTATGTGACTTCAGGCTGTCCACCCAAGGCCTCCCAGGCTCAACTTCCTTACACAACAAAATGGGTACCTAACATTTCTCCTCCAACCTCTTGAGGTTGTTTCAAAGACCAAAGGCGATAGGTTCAAATATATTTTGTAAATGGTAAAATACTTTATGAGACTTAAAGTATTATTTTATCTTTGAAAGCTTTCCAAGTGAAATGAGGAAACATTAAAAACATCTTTTGTTTTGTTTTGTTTTTTTGCAGTTTTTGGCCGGGGCTGGGTTTGAACCTGCCACATCTGGCATATGGGGCCGGCACCCTACTCCTTTGAGCCACAGGTGCCACCCAAAAACATCTTTTGTTTTTATTAATGATCTGTTTCCCTGACAAAGACTCCAGTGGATTTTACCCAGCAGGTGTGGGAAGCCCAGAGTGTATCTGTCCCAGTTAGTTCCACTGCCTCCCGCCCCTCCAGGGGGAAAGGCTTAGGGGCAGCACTTGGTACACCAGGTAGAGGCCAGGGTGGTGCCACATCTCTGACTTACAGTAAAAATAGAAGCTGTTTCTCAAGCAAATAAATAAAATGCAGAAAAAGCAGCTCAGCATATATCCAAGATTCTCAAACAGGAAAAAAAATTGTTTTAAGTCATGAAATTACAGTTTAAAGAATGTCGAAGTTCTGAGTCCAAATCCATAAGACAATCAATTAATCCACACATTCTATTCAGTTTGCTTTAATTGGCCTGTATCTGATGAGCAGCTGTTTTAGGCGGGCACTGTGGAAGTTACAATGTTAACTACGGTAGCGCCTCCCTAGTTGACACCGCCTTATGGTGACCATTTCCTTATGTTGACCTGATTTTCATAGACCAGAAATGCACTACATGTCCAAGAGCCCTAGTTCCTTATGCTGACCACGTCTTGATGGTGACCAGTCTGTTACAGTCCCTTGGGTGGTCAACTTACAGAGGTGTCTGCCTTGCCCTTAAGGGGCTGCAATCTTCAGAGGAAGATACTTACAAACGCTATGATGAGCCACACATGAGCCATGAGATCCTGCACCTGTGCCATCCAGTATGGCAGCTGGCCACGTGTGGCCACTGTGCACTTAAAAGTCAAAAATCCAGAGAGGCTGCGCGTGTACACCCTGGAGTTCAAAATCCTGGTGCAGAAAAGGGAATGTAAAGCGTCTCATTGATCAATTTCATACCCATTACATGTTGCAGTGATATTTGGGGTATATTGGGTTAAATAAAATTTATCAGTTTATTTTAATTGGTTTTTCAGTAGACAAGAACGAGTGAGCTGATAAATTTATTCATGTGGAAATCCTAAGACCCAAATGAGGTTTAATTAGATGTTATGGCGTCCCTGTTAGATTGAGTTCTGTCAGGCTTGCAACGTTCTCAAGAATCTCCTTCCTGGCACATCTCTTCTTTCCATCTAACCATCATTCCTCAAAATATAGTTAGAAGAGAGAGAGACACACACACTCCGTTTTCCCCTGATTCCAATCAAGAGTCTAAAGTGCTTGTTCTTTATCTCAGGAACTAGTTTTCCAGATTCAGGAAACAACACAAAACATACAACTAACCACGGCAGGTGTCTAATGTTCTGAGTGCTCTGGGCCAGGGGCACCTTTGCCACTGTTCTGTTTCCTCCTGCCAATGAGAACTCCTTCTCCTTAAACACCTGGCATGGATGGTCAACTAACTAGATGAAAAACAGACTGGTGAGAATCCTTTAAGCTGCCAGTGGTGTGTAGCCTGGAGTTGTACCTAGTTCACTCTGCCTACAATAGTGCCTGTTGCGTAGTCCATGTGCTCACCAGACAGCTGTGTTGATAAAGTCTAAATGTTGTTATTCTCTAGGAAAGCTGAAGTCCAGTCACTGACGGAAGCATGAGGGCTAATGTTTTCTCTTTTAAATGGTTAGTGGTGAGAAGTTTGCCCTTTGGAGATTCTGATTTTATTCTGCTCTTAAAAGCTGCACCAAGGCTTGGTGCCCATAGCTCAGTGAGTAGGGCGCCAGCCACATACACTGAAGGTGGTGGGTTCAAGCCTGGCCTGGGCCTGCTAAACAATGACAACTGCAACCAAAATATAGCCAGGCGTTGTGGCTATAGTCTCAGGTACTTGGGAGGCTGAGGCAAAGAATCACTTAAGGCCAAGAATTGGAGATTGCTGTGAGCTGTGATACCAGGGCACTCTACTAAGAGTAAGACTCTGGTTCAAAAAAAAATAAAAATAGAAAATAAATAAAAGCTGCACCAAGCCTGATGTCCTCATGCAATTGTCACTGCATACCTTCCCTGCCCCTACAGCCCAGCACTGTCCCTTTCTTTCCCCATACCTTCCTGAAGCTGCGAGCTGTCTGAGTTTTCTCCCTTTGCAGCACTGAACCACACGCCGAAGGGCTTGGGCAGCTGCAGGTATGTTCACTGCAGCGATTCTAGAAAATGCTTTGTAATTACTAAGCAGAAGGCGCGCAGTCTGAGGGGGCTGGAGGACTAGGTCTTCGAATACAAAATCTGTTTCCTTTTGGCATTTTATATTTAGCTCTTCCTGGCTTCAGGAGAAATGGGAAAGCTCTGAACACCTGACCAGATGAATTTTCAACAGAAATTTGTAAAAATTAGATGACTAAAGATTTGGGGCACTTTTTTGAGGATGTATTGGCCATTAGTGCACCTTTTGTGAAGTGTCTGTTGGTCTTTTACCACTTTTTTTTTTTTTTTTTGAGACAGCCTCAAGCTGGCGCCCTGGGTAGAGTGCCGTTGCATCAAAGCTCACAGCAGCCTCCAACTCCTGGGCTTAAGTGATTCTCTTGCCTCAGCCACCCAAGTAGCTGGGACTTCAGGTGCCTGCCATAACACACAGCTATTTTTTGGTTGTAGTTGTCACTGTTGTTTGGCAGGCCCAGGCTGGATTTGAACCTGCCAACTCTGGTGTATGTGGCTGGCGCCTTAGCCCCTTGAGCTACAGGCACCAAGCTGCCCTTTACCATTTTTAATCCGGTTGCCTGTCTTCCTATTGTTGATTTGTGAGCATTCTTTATATAATCTGGGTGCAAATCATTTCTTAGACACATGTGTTCGAATATTTTTCCTGGACTGTGGTTTGTCTATTTATTTTCTGAATCTTATCTTGTCATGAGCTGAAATTTTAAATTTTGGTGAAATCCAACTTTTTCTATGATTAGTGCTTTTTTTGTTCTAGAACTCTTTGCCCACTTAAGGCCATCAAGATATTATGGTTCACTCTAGAAGCTTTGTGACTGTGGGTATTTCATTTTTTTTTTGAGACAGAGCCTCAAGCTGTCCCCCTGGGTAGAGTGCCATGGCATCACAGCTCACAGCAACCTCCAACTCCTGGGCTCAAGCGAGTCTCCTGCCTCCGCCTCCCAAGTAGCTGGGACTACAGGTGCCCACCACACCGCCCGGCTTTTTTTTTTTTTTTTTGGTTGCAGCTGTCATAGTTGTTTGGTGGGCCCAGACTGGATTCGAACCCGCCACCTTAGGTGTATGTGGCTGGTGCCTTAGCCGCTTGAGCCACAGGCGCCAAGCCATGACTGTGGGTATTTCATGTAGGTCTATTTTTTTTTTTTGAGACAGTCTTTATTGCCCTCAGTAGAGTGCCATGGTGTCATAGATCACAGCAACCTCAAACTCTTGGGCTCAAGTGATCCTCTTGCCTCCGCCTCCCCTGTAGCTGGGACTATAGGCTATACCCAGCCAGTTTTTCTATTTTTAGTAAACACAGGGTGTCACTTTT
>CAUYTI010124168.1:0-10583 GCA_963575145.1 Galago senegalensis
AAATGACATGAAGGCTGTGTTGACCAGTTTGATGGAAGTATTTCAGAATGCATGTGAAAACCCCCACAATGTACCCCAGAAGAGTATCAATGTACATAGTTAACATTCAATAAAAAAAAAAAAAAAAAAAAAAAAAAAGAAAATCTTTTGGGAGATTTTTATGTGACGTGCTTAAAAATAGCAAACATTAGGTTGTTACCAAGGTAATGTGGACAAAACTGTCTATATGATGGCCTCACCTAGACATAAGGGGTTTTGGAAAAGGGGTGGGCGTTTATCAACATTACCATTATGCTAAGGAAGGATAGCGCGGTCATGGGCACCTTATCTCTCTGCCATGGCCCGTTGGCAGGGCAGGTATTACATGCCGTTCTGTGGGTGGGCCTATGTCTGCACATACAGGCACATGATGGAAATTAAGCACTTTGTCCTGATAAATCTGGACTTAAGCCATAGGAGAGTCTCCGGCTATGTGGCTGGGGTAAGTTACTTTACCTCTCTGAGCCTTTGTTTCCTCATTGATGAAATGGAGATACAATGTATCTTTAGAGAATTTTTAAGAGGATTAAATCAGATCATATGTATATGTTGGAGTGTATCTTGGAGCATATAACAGCAGCTACTTCTGTGAGTCATAGAGTAGAAATATTTGCCAGTCTCCGTACTTTGTAGCTTTTTCTGTTCCTAATGTTTGCTGGTGGCTAAAAGAAAATAAAAATTATTTTTTAAACTGACACGTCTACTGGTAAGGCGTGGGGTTTAAGTGCTCATTTTATGAACTGTGACTGAAAACTAACACTTAGAAAATAGATAAAGGTAGTAAAAGTTAATATATTTTGTGTGAAAAAACATATTAACTTTTGAGAAACAGAATATTTGATTGGGTAAAGACAATTTTAAGACAGGGAACCTATTTAACATGGATGATAAATACTGAATGTGCTTTACTTATTAGATGTAAATATTTATCTAGGTAGTCTACTCACATGCATAAATTCTTTCTCTGACTTTTTATTGTGCTGCTTTATAACTTTTTCTGAGCACGCTTGGTGCTTGGAACTAAAATTATGTCATTCTTCAGAATGATGGGTTTTATGAAGACTTATCTGTCAAGTAGCCAGCTGTGTTATGGCAGGTCATTCAGATTCTTTCTCCTCTCAGTTTAATTTACTTTCAGAGAGAGATGGCTGGCAAGGTTTAAGCAAGCATGATAAAGACTAATTAAAGAGTTGTTCCCCAAATCTCCTTGAAATTAGAGGTTGAGTCACTGAAATAATTCACATTTCATAACTCAAAATAAGCAAAACTTTGAATCTTCGCAAGAAAATTGAAGAGCTATACGGATTACCCGATTCTTTGCTGTGGAATTGTGCAATTGAATATAGAATATAATAGAATTTGTGTGTCCAATAAAACAAACTCAGAATAGCTTCACATCATGGAATTAAATTAGGCCATAACTCCCTCTAATTAGTTTGAACAGTAATAGTTTTAGTCCTTAATCATACCTTTTAGGGAAGAACTCTGAAGTCCTTAGAATATAGTCTCCTCTTCTACATCCTTGGGAATAGTTCTTGAGTGGGGGAAGTTAATATGTGCAAATAGATGATCTAAAGAGTATTTTTTTAGTTATCTAGTTTATGATTTTTAAAAAAATTCAAACCTGAAATTGTGGTATTGTGTAACTGCTTACGTGTATTCTGAAGCATATTTAATGGCAGGACATATGATTAATATTTCCTTTTCTGGTAAGTTTATTAAGATTATAGATATGAGTTGAGAAGTTGTACAGATCTCTTGATGGGGGGAAGAAAACCCTTCTCTCAGATGATTTATCTACTGTTTCCTTCTCAAGAATCAGTTAACGGTTGTAGATCAGCTCTTAATTGTGCAAAAACCTTTAGCCAGGGCCACCTTACAGTCTTCCAAACTGTCTGCTCTTGTACCTGCTAGCTTCTGGATCAGTGATTTCCAACTGGTGTGCCTTGGCACACTGGTGTGCTGTGAGAGGATCTTAGGTATGTGGTGGAAATTTTTAAAGAGCCTTAATTATTTTCAAAAGAAGTTCAAAGCATAGTAAATGTATTCTTTTTTTATACTCTTTTTTTTGATCATCAGAATCTAAGTTGTGACAGCAGTTTACTAAGTGTGTCATGAGATAAAAAAGCTTGAAAAACCCTGTTCTAGATTTAGAGAGAGGCACTATGAGAATATCACTGAGGTTTGGTTGCCCTACTTTAGAAGGCAGTGAGTGTGGAGACAGTGAGGTGGCTGGAACAGCCTCAGGCAGATGTTTGGACGGGATCTCTGAGACTAGGGTTCAAACAAAGGAAAAGAAAAATGGGACAAAAATAATTCTTTGATTTCTGTTCAGTTTAAATTTGAGGACAAACTTATGGAAAGCAGGTTGGTTACTCTGAAGTGAAAGTCCTGTGTAGCAAACTGGGGCTTGAATCTTTTTAGCAGTGACATTTTCATTGATGGCATTAATAATTTATAGGAAACCTGAGGGGCACATAAGTACTAGTGACAGGGGAAGGGGATCTATCTGGGGGATATGGTGAAGTGCGCTTTGAGGATAAGAGTCGGCTTGGAGGGCTGGGTCGGGGGTTCTCAAAAGAATGGCAATGATCTATATAGATCCACATGAAAAAAATTATAAAAATTAACCAGGCAAGCTTATTTTTCCTATCACCCTAAATGAGTTTTGACTTTAGCCTTGTGAAGAAGGGAGGAGCCCTAGCTGATAAATGTATTTAGTTTTTTCTAGTTTGTCATTGAAAAGTTGAATTAAGCCACAGACCCTGGGCAAACCACTTTACTATGATTAAAAACATTCATTATGTTTTCTTCCTGAAAGCTGCTTCCCTAAAGCAGGGAAAAATGTTAAAAATGCATTCACATTAGAGTCTGATTCTTTTTCTAAATTGGAAAACATGAAAGTGCATTAGAATTTTTCTCCAGTGAACAGTCATTAGAATAATAAGGAATTGGCTGGTAATGAATTTCTAGAGAAAACATGACCCTATCTTAGCTTTCAATTTTCTTCAGATAAAACCAACTTTTGGAGACAACCCATCATGATTACAACAGAACACTGGTGGCAAGTAAAATCCCTTGACTTTGAGGGTGACTTGACCTTGGAGTCATAATTCCACAGCCCCACATCTCATGAAATGGAGAAAAAAAATGAACTTTAGGCATGTGATTCCTTAGACCTTATCCATCAGTTATTGGTCTCACCTGTGTCTTACGCTTTTGCTTCTTTTTGTACCATTGTATTTCTTGGCAGGACCTTTACCCTAAATCATGCAGACAAAGAAAGATAAGATGTAAGTTAGCCAATTTTTCCATAGGTATTAAAATTTCTGATTAATGTTTTAATAAGGAGAAGTTCCAGATATTTGACAAAATAAAATTTTGAGCTACTCTTAGGCTATTTCTAGCTACTAATGCCTTTGCCAGCATTAGTAAATATTTTTGGAGTGTCATTACATTTTGTTATGTGGAGGTCAATTTGCTGGTACCAAAATGGAGTAGTGTGTGGTTGCTGTCCTCACTTACAATCCAGCTAGGGACAGAGGTTTACTTTTTATTTAAAGATACTGTTCCTTAAGGTGGTATCAGCTAGTAGGAGAAAAGCCTCCTGAAACTAGTGGATTCACACAATTAGACATTTTTCTCACTTTAATGAAGTTTAAAATGCCTTCTGTGGCAGACAGAACTATGACTCTACCCCTGAAGATGTCCATGTCCTAATTCCTAGAACCTGTGAACATAAAGCCTGATAAGGCAAAAGAGACTCTGAAGATGTTATTAAGTCAAGGATATGGATATGGAAATATTTTCCGGGGTTATCTGGATAGGCCCAATCTAATCATAAGGCCTTGGGAGAGGGGTGGAGGAAGGCAGGACAGACATGAGGCCTGTGTTGACAGAGCAGAGGGTGGAGAGAGAGGATGGAAGCTGCTGTGTTGCTGGCTTTGAAGGATGATGGGCCCTGAGCGAGGAAGAAGTCAAAAAAGTCAAGAGATAGATTCCTCCCCTAAAGCCTCCAGAAGCCACCCAGCCCTGTCAACCTGTTATCGGACTTCTGACTCCCAGAACTGTAAAAGAATAAATGAAGTTGTTTTAAGCCATTCGTTTGCAGCCATTTGTTATAGCAGCAATCAGAAGCTATGACACCTTCCATGTGGTCAGTCAGGAAAGCAGTCTCCTTTCTTTTTATGATGTCACCTGATACTAGGGCCTTGGAATCTAATCTGCTGCATTTAGCCAGTGGGTAGAGAAAGAGGATAAAGACTGTCACAAAGAAACTTTTTATGGACCAGGGTAGAAAGCAGCAATACAATTTCTATTCATATCCTGTTATTTTCACCCATACCAACATGTGATACTGACCGAAATTTCCCTTTAGGGATTATTGTTAATGGCTTAATCCCTAATCCCTTGGTTCTTCTTTAAAGAATAAAATTCAGGCTCTGCGCCTATAGCTCAACCGGCTAAGGCGCCAGCCACGTACACCTAAGGTGGCAGGTTCGAATCCCCAGCCCGGACCCGCCAAACAACAATAACGGCTGCAACCAAAAAATAGCCGGGCATTGTGGCGGGCGCCTGTGGTCCCAGCTACTTGGGAGGCAGAGGCAAGAGACTCGCTTGAGCCCAGGAGTTGGAGGTTGCTGTGAGCTGTAATGCCACGGCACTCTACCAGGGGGACAGCTTGAGGCTCTGTCTAAAAAAAAAAAAAAAAAAAAAAAAGAATGTCTTCCTTGGGCGGCTCTTGTGGCTTAAAGAAGTAGGGTGCCGGCTACATATGCCAGAGGTGGTGGGTTCAAACACAGCCCTGGCCAAAAACTGCAAAATAAAACAAAAACAGAAACAAACAACAATAAAAAAGAATGTCTTCCTTGGCTGCACACAGTGGCTCACACCTGTAATCCTAGCACTATGGGAGGCTGGAGGCAGGTGGATTGCTTGAGCTCACAAGTTCGAGACCAGCCTGAGCAAAACCAAGACCCAGTCTCTACTAAAAATGGAAAAAAACTGAGGCAAGAGGATTTCTTTTCTTTTTTTTTTAGAGACAGAGTCTCACTTTCTTGCCCTCAGTAGAGTGCTGTAGCATCACAGCTCACAGCAACCTCCAGCTCCTGGGCTTAGGCGATTCTCCTGCCTCAGCCTCCCGAGTAGCTGGGACTACAGGCATCCACCACAACACCGGGCTATTTTTTTGTTGCAGTTTGGCTGGGGCCAGGTTTGAACCCATCATCCTCGGTACATGGGGCCAGCGCCCTACTCACTAAGCCACAGGCACCACCCGCAAGAGTATTTCTTTGGCCCAAGAGTTGGAGGTTGTTGTGAGCTATGACACCACCGCACTCTACCCAGGACAACAGTTTGAGACTCTGTCTCAAAAAAAAAAAAAGAATATCTTCCTTACATTGTAACCCATAAATGCACGCACAGTTATGATTTAATAAAAAATAAGTTAAAAAAAAGAGTGTTTTCCTTAGCTGGGTATGGTGACTCATGCCTATAATCCTAGTACTTTGGAAGGCTGAGGCAAGTGAATTGCTTGAGCTCAGGAGTGTAAGACCAGCATAACCAAGAGCAACACCCTGTCTCTATTAAAAATAGAAAAATTAACCAGGCATCGTGAGGGATCCCTATAGTCCCAGCTACTTGGGGGACTGAGGTATGAGGATCACTTGAGCCAAGGAGTTTGATGTTGTGAGCTATAATGATGGTATGGCACTCCAGCCTGGGCAACAAAGAGAGACTGTCTCAAAAACAAACAAAAATCAAAAAACTTTTGTAGGGTACTTTATATAAACAAAGCAATTTTGCTAATGAAGGATAGAAATAATTTAAAAATTCTATTCTATCAAATCCAAGCAAATATGACCCATATGTGGGAATGTTGGCAATAGCAAAAGCCTTATACAATTATCTTAATTATTCGTGACATAGATTTTTATAAAACATTAATACTTGGCCACCCATCCAAATGAATATTCCCTCTGAAACAAGGATTTTTAACCAGTATGCCATGACATACTCATGTGCTGTAAAAGGATTATAGGTGTGCCACAAAAAAATTTAAGATCATTAATTAAATTATTTTCAAAAGAAGTTCAAAGCATAGTTTTTTTTTACCCTTTCTTTTTAATCAACATAATTTAAGTATTCCACAGAAATTTCTTTTTGGAGACAGAGTCTCACTTTGTCACCCCCAGTAGAGTGCAGCAGTGTTATAGCTCACAGCAATCTCAAACTCTTGGGCTTAAGTGATTCTCTTGCGTCAGCCTCCCAAGGAACTGGGACTACAGGTGCCCACCACAACGCCTGACTATTTTTCGAGATGAGGTCTCGCTGTGGCTCAGGCTGGTCTTTAACTCGTGACCTCAGGCAATCCACCCACCTCAGCCTCCCAGAGTGTTAAGATTACAAGTGTGAGACACTGCACCTGGCCAGGGCTACGGAAGTTCAACTATAAGTTTGAGTGTGCTGCTCTAGAATGAAAAGCACACCATGTCCTAGACCCCAATAATGGAACTGAGCCATGTATTAGGTAAGGTTAGAAAAGGAGAGAGGGATGTGTATGTTTTATCTCTTAGGTTTTATTCTACTTAGAGGAATAAAATGTTACTTGCAATCTTCTCTGTACATAAGATAACATCCAGCTGGGTTTGGTGGCTTACACCTGTAGCTCTCTGAAGGCTCTCTAAAGCAAGAGGATCACTTAAGCCCAAGAGTTTGAGGTTGCTGTGAATGAACTCTGACTCCATGGCACTCTACTGAGGGTGACAGAGTGAGCTCAGGTGTTAGGGACCAGCCTGAGCAAGAGTGAGACCCTGTCTCTACTAAAAATAGAAACATTAGCCAGGTGTGGTTGTATAGGCCTGTAGTCACAGATATTCTGGAAGTTGACTCAAAAGGATTGCTTAAGCCCAAGAGTTGAGGTGTCTGAGAGCTATGACTCCATGGCACTCTACCCAGGGCAACAGATTGAGACTGTCTCAAAAAAAAATTCTACAAGATTAATGATTATGCCTCTGTAATCTATAACCAGATATAGAGTTACCTTAGGAGTTTGAGGTTGCTGTGAGCTAGGCTGATGCCACTGCAATAACCTCAAACTCCTGGGTTCGAGTGATCCTCTTGCCTCAGCCTCCTGAGTAGCTAAGACTACAGGTGCCCACCACAATGCTTGGCTAATTTTTTTCTGGTTTTTTTTTTTTTGTAGTGAAGTTGAAGCATTGCTCTTGATCAAGGTGGGTCAAGAATGCCTTAACTCAAGGGATCCTCCTGCCTCTGCCTACCAGAGTACAGAGTTAGTCTCGCTTGCCCTTCTCTTTCTTGCCATCCAATGACACAGTAAGAAGGCCCTCATTAGATGCTAGTACCTGGTTGTGGACTTTACATTCTCTAAAACTGTGAGAAATAAGTATCTTAGGGCTGAATGCTGTAGTTCACACCTGTAATGGTAACACTTCCGGAGTCTGGCAGGAGGATTGCAGAGGCCAGGAGTAATCCCTGCCGTAACCCCTCAGGCCCCTGTGGCCCTGGTCTGGATCACCGCAGGAAGGAACCAGGCCTGACACGGATTAGAAGTACAAGTGCGTAGGAGGCGGGCTAGTCCTTCTTTGCAGGGTAGCCCTGAGCACCCTCCGCACCAGCCTTTTATTGAGACCGTACAACACAGGTGAGGGGAGTAATTAACAAATAACTAAGTGCTGAAGGCTCGGGCTCTTCTTCCACGAGGAGCACCTGTGGACAAATGGCCCAAGGGTCCACCCCTCAACTGCAGATCATCTCCCTCAGAGGTGTCTGACTCTTGGCGTCCCCTACAAATCCCAGCACTTTTTTTCAAATTATTCAACACTGACATTTTATTTTCTGAAGTTCATCATTTTTACAAAACAAAACAGAAGGAAAAGCAGGTATCAAAAACAGCAAAGAGGCTCAGCGCCTATAGCTCAACCGGCTAAGGCGCCAGCCACATACAATTAAAGTGGCGGGTTCGAATCCCCAGCCCAGACCCGCCAAACAACAATGACGGCTGCAACCAAAAAAACAGCCGGGTGTTGTGGCAGGCGCCTGTGGTCCCAGCTACTTGGGAGGTAGAGGCAAGAAACTCGCTTGAGCCCAGGAGTTGGAGGTTGCTGTGAGCTGTAATGCCACGGCACTCTACCCAGGGGGACGGCTTGAGGCTCTGTCTCAAAAAAAAAAAAAAAACAGCAAAGAGTTTATAGAATTTCTGTACCAGTTTTCACATAAGTCAGTGATTATGAAACTGGTGTCTGATGTAAATACTAAACACAGGCTGATTTCCCTCTTGGGCAGGTGGTTTGTTTTCGAGTTACTATATAATAACATTTTATAAGCACCGGTTATTACTTGAGAACCGATTTGGTTTGTACCACAAAGTAAATATATTTTGCTGTGTAGCATTTTCTTTAAAAAAAAAAAAATGCTGAGCTAAAACACTGAATGTGTATTTGTTTGGATCTGAACCAAATCTTTTGAGATCCACATTATCCTGAAGAACACTGAAGATATTTATGGGGCATATTAAATAGTGTATTGAATACTAGTTGTATATGCTACTGTATTTCTAAAGAAAATAGCATTTCATTCAGAGGCTTCCCCGAGTTTGAATTATATCATAGTTTCCGTATCTTTTCTGAGAGTTGGAGTAGTTTCCCCAAAGAGAACCGTATCATTGGAACACAACTTTGATGTTCGTGCCAAAGAGCAGATATTTTATAGATACATTTGCATAGAGCAAGATTTCCTGCTCTGAATCCTGGGTGACCACAAAGAAAATGAGAGGCCATGATTACTGGATGCTGAGAGGAAGTAGCGTACTCAAACTCACAGCACACACAATTGTCGTACTCATTCATGTCTATCTTCTGGAACCAGGATGATGACACCATGTTCTTTGACATCCCAATGCAGACCTTTGGCAAAGGCCTTTCTCGGTGCTGCCTCTACATCAGCTAGACCAACCCAACAGGAGCCTACAGCCCAGAGCACTTCCCTCTTCCACTCTGGGGTGTCTTTGGCAGTCCTAATCATACCAGCACTTTGGAAGGCTGTGGCAGGAGGATCGCTGAAGTCAGGAGTTTAAGACCAGTCTGGACAGATTTGGCCAGACCCCATCTTTACAAAAATTAAAAAATTAGCTAAGTTTGGTGGCACATGCCTTTATTCCCAGCTACTCAGGAGGCTTAGGTTATAGCGAGCTATTATGGAGCTGCTGCAGTACAGCCTGGGCAACAGAGCAATACCTTGTCTCTTAACAAATAAAATGTGAGGTTTCTTATATCGTCAGTATCTTACTGAAGTATCAAACCTGCCAGTATCTTAAGATACTGACGATATAAGAAACCCCAGATAGACAACTAAATGAAAATAACACAAGAACAAAATAAAATGTTTAATAAATAAATAGAAACTATAAAAAATAAGCAATCAGAAACTCTGGGGTGGCGCCTATAGCTCAAGTTGCTAAGGCTCCAGCTACATGCACCAGAGCTGGCAGGTTCGAATCCAGCCCGGGCCTGCCAAACAATGATAACTACAACCAAAACATAGCCAGGCATTGTGGCAGGCACCTATGTTCCCAGTTACAAAGAAGACTGAGGTAAGAGAATCACTTGAGCCCAAGAGTTGGAGGTTGCTGTGAGCTGTGACACTATGCACTCTACCCAGGAAGATAGCCTGAGGCTCTGTCTCAAAAAGAAAAAAAAAAAAGATCTGCAGGTAAAGAATATGATGACAGAACTGAATAATTCGATAGACCTCTTAGGAGCCTGAGGCAGGAGCAACACTTGAACCTAGGATTTAAGGTCTGCAATGAGCTATGATTATGCCTTTGAATCAAAATCACAAGTTTTCTCCAGCCTGGGAAAAATACAGACCCCAATCTCTTTAAAAAAGAAAATCAGGGCTCGGCGCCTATAGCTCAACCGGCTAAGGTGCCAGCCACGTACACCCAAGGTGGCGGGTTCGAATACCCAGCCCGGACCCGCCAAACAACAATGATGGCTGCAACCGAAAAATGGCCGGGCGTTGTGGCAGGCGCCTGTGGTCCCAGCTACTTGGGAGGCGGAGGCAAGAGACTCGCTTGAGCCCAGGAGTTGGAAGTTGCTGTGAGCTGAGCTGTAATGCCATGGCACTCTACCCAGGGGGACAGCTTGAGGCTCTGTCTAAAAAAAAAAAAAAAAAGAAAATCAGTAGGGCAGCGCCTGTGGCTGAAAGGAGTAGGGCACCAGCCCCATATGTCAGAGGTGGTGGGTTCAAACACAGCCCTGGCCAAAAACTGCAAAAAAACCCCTTTATTTTTATTTTATTTTACTTTTTGCTCAGTGCCTGTGGCTCAAGTGGCTAAGGCGCCAGCCAAATACACCTAAGGTGGTGGGTTCAAATCCAGCCTGGGCCCACCAAACAACAATGATGGCTGCAACCAAAAAATAGCCAGGCATTGTGGCGGGCACCTGTGGTCCCAGCTACTTGAGAGGCGGAGGCAGGAGACTCACTTGATCCCAGGAGTTGGAAGTTGCTGTGAGCTGTGATGC
>CAUYTI010124170.1:0-20106 GCA_963575145.1 Galago senegalensis
TCAGCTATGACACGCTATGGCACTCTACCCAGGGTGACAACTGGAGACTCTGTCTCAAAAAGAAAGAAAGAGAGAAAGAAAGAGAGAAAGAAAGAAAGAGAGAGAGAGAGAGAGAGAGAGAGAGAGAGAGAGAGAGAGAGAAAGAAAGAAAGAAAGAAAGAAAGAAAGAAAAAAAGAAAGAAAGGGAGAGAGAAAGAAAAGTCAATAAATGTATATAGTTATTTAAATACATAGGAGACAGCAAAAATCTCTAATATATCATGGGTCAGAAAAATCAATCTCAAATATAGAGTAAAAAGGGCTTTATTTTTAGTAGTTAGCAGATGCCACAAAACCTCAGTGTTTCTTGAACACTTCAATTTTATAAGCAGTCAACTTTCAATGACCATGGCTCTTGTCATTTGCATTTAGCAGGCACTAGTAAAAAGAGCAGGTGATGGTAGGGAGTGTCAGATGGGGAAGTCAATGGAGTCACACACAGAGAGTCAAGAAGTCATGGAGACACAGACACAGAGTCAGGAAGTCAACAGAGACACATGCAGATTCAAGAAGTCAATAGGAGACACAGACACATACATGCACGACAGTGGCAGAGAATCAGATTGGGACTAGCAATCTAAGAAGAAAAGGAATAAGAATGACAGACAGATACGGAAACTCAGAATCTTAAGAAGAAAAATAGGGGCTTGATGCCTGTAGCACAGTGGTTAAGGCACCAGCCACGTACACTGATTGTGGCAGGTTTGAACCTGGCCCAGGCCAGCTAACCAACAATGATCGTTGCAACAAAAAATAGCCAGGCGTTGTGGCGGGCATCTATAGTCCCAGCTACCTGGGAGGCTGAAACAAGAGAATCGCTTGAGTCCAAGAGTTTGAGGTTGCTGTGAACTGTGACACTATAGCATTCTACTGTGAGCAAAATTTTGAGACTCTGTATAAAAAAAAAAAAAAAAAATTGAAGATTATAACCCAAAAAAACAATGGTAACGGTTCACACAGGAATGTTTAAGCTACTAAAAATGCACATGTACTCACACCAATAATAGACTGCCTATCAAATTGAAATAAATGTTTAAGTTTGATAATACCCAATGCTGGTAAGGGTGTAGGGACACAGGTACTTTAACAAATGGTTAGATAAATTATAAATTAGTGTAAACATTTTACAAAGTAATTTAGGAATATGTAAAATGAAATTTTTAACATATACATGTTCTATTTCTGGAAATTTACCTTGACAAATGTGGGAAATTTTGGCAATATTTATTTGTAAGAATTTCATTAAAGTACCATTTGTAATACCAAAAAAAGTGGCACAATAAAGGTCCATTGATAAGGGACTGATTATGGTATACAACGGAAAATAATTCTATGCAGGTAGATCTCTGCATCTTGGAAGACTTCCATGCTATTATTTACATCAATGGAGAAGAAAGTTATAGAACATTATACGTGACATAGTATCTTGTGCAAAAATTAATTTTGTGAGGGTGTTTATGTTTATGCCTTAACATTTCAGGAAGGACAAAACTAAAACTATTAAAAGAAATCTCACAAAAAAACAATAGCAAAGACGAGAGCTTTAGTGTTTATCTGTTTTTGTGGACTATTTGGATTGAACCATGTGCTTATATTAATTTGAAAAAAAAATTTTTTTTGAGACAGTCTCACTTTGTTGCCCTTAGTGCTGTAGTGTCACAGCTCATAGCAACATCCAACTCTTGGGCTTAGGCGATTCTCTTGCCTCAGCCTCCCAAGTAGCTGGGACTACAGGCACCTGCCACAACACCCAGCTATTTTTTGTTGCTTTTAGTTGGCCAGGGCTAGTTTCAAACCAGCTATCCTTGGTATACGGGGCCAGCGCCCTACCCACTGAGCCATAGGTGCCGCCCTCATTTGAAAATTTTAACATATCAAGAGAACTGTCTGAGTAGTGGGCTTATCACAAATATATTGTTTTCTATATTATAAACTTAGATAAATTCTTTTTCAATTGTTTAATTACTATCTGAAATTAAACTGCTATTTAGAATAAAAACACTGGCCAGCTACATAATATCTCAACTTTAGTTTCAGTTCTATTTTATGGAAAGAGCCAGTGGGAAGAAAAAGGGTAAAGAAATGTACTTTTTCCTCCCCATAGCCCTTTCTTTTTAGTGTCACACTTTAAAACCTTTCCCTTAAATTTGATCACTTAGCAACGTACTTTTATCCCAACCAATTATACTTCATGCCAAGAGAGAAAACAGAAGGTGACCACATGAGCTCGGCGCCTGTAGTACACTGGTTAGAACACCAGCCACATACACTAAGGGTGGCGGGTTTGAACCCAGCCTGGGCCAGCTAAACAACTGCAACAAAAAAATGGCCAGGCATTGTGGTGGGCACCTGTAGTCCCAGTTACTTGGGAGGCTGAGGCAAGAGAATTGCTTAAGCCCAAGAGTTTGAGGTTGCTGTGAGCTGTGACACCACAGCACTCTACTGAGGGCAACATAGTGAGACTGTGTCTCAAAAAAAAAAGGTGACCACATGATAGCAATATAATTTAAAAAATAAAATATTCCAGTAACTTGTTCTGCCTTCATGATGTCCAACATATCATCTCAATGACATTTTCACTAATATGACATTTAATTTAAGAGCACAGTGACATAACCAATTTCATGAATATGTAAGTTATAGGTACAGATGGTAGGAAAGATTAAGAATGAAATTTATTTACCTGCAAGTACTACAAAAAACGTTAGAAAATGCCTGGCTATCAAGAGCATTAGTATGCATGATGCTGATCTATGTGGCTCAAGATATGCTAATCCCAAGAGAGATCATTCAACTGATTGTATTGATGAGATCGGGGGTGTTCAGGGTGGTATGGTAGAACACTGTATTTAACACTTTGATACAGAAGGAAAACTAGTTTAAACTACACAAGATCAATTTCACAATATATCAATGTTAGAACCAGATCTTGAAGTGCAGAACCTTTACGCAAACATAACAAAGGGACATCAAGATGATTTAACTCAAGTCAGACAATCTCTCTTGTATAAACAGAAACACAAAACTAATCTATTTCACTAATTCCCAAAAAGCATTTATGTAGATCAGGAGTCAGCAAACCTTTCCTGAAAAGAGCTAGACAGTAACTATTTTAGGTTTTGCAGGCCACGTTCAACTTCTGTACTAGAAATTTCACATAAATGGTATCATACACTGTGTGGTTTCTGGTTAAGCTTTGACATATGTATACACCACGAAGCCATCTCCAGTCAGGATAACAAACAGGTCAGTCACTCCTAAAATGTATCCTGCCCCTTTGAAATTCCTCCTTCCTGCCCCTCCTCACACACCTGTCCTCAGGGTGACCACTGGCCTGCTTTCTGTCACTACGCATCACTTCACATGTGTCAGGACTGCACATCCATACAATCATATACCATGAATTTTTTCCAACTTCTTTCACTTAGCATAATTATTTTGAAATTCTTCAATGTTGTAGCATGTTATCAAGTTTTTTTTATCACTTCTGCTTATAAATTCACCTATGATGAATATTTAGAATTTTTCCAGTTTTTGGCTATTATAAATAAATCTCATATGAAGGCTTGCTTACAAGTCTGTGTGGAGTCACATGTTTTCATTTCTCCTGGGTAAATTATCTAACAGTGAAATGGCAGGATCACATACTGGGTGGACGGTCACCTCGAGAGACTGCCAATTGTTGCAACAGGTCGCAGTGTTTAACACTCCCACAGACACTTTATGAGAGTGTCCTCGTCCCTCACATCCTCACAATAATTCATGCCCAGTGTTTTAGATTTCATTCATTCTCACAGATGTGCAATGATAGCTCACTGTGGTTTTCATCTACTTCCCCTAACGACTAAACATGCTGGGCACCTTCTCATATGTTAACGTGCATCTCCTTGGTGAGGTGTTTTCAAATCTTTTGCTGATTTTTAAATTGAGTAGTTTTATTATAGAGTTTTAAAATTCTTTATATATTCCAGATTAATCATATACATGATTTTCAAACATTTTCCCCAATCTGTAATTTGTCTTTTTATTCCCTTGATGGCATCTTTTAAAGACCAGAACCTTTTAATTTTTATAGAGGGCAATTTATCAATTTCTTTTATGGGTCATGCTTTTGGTATTAAATCTAAAAATCATTCCCTAATACAACTTTTTCTTCTAGAAGTTTTATAATTTTAGGCTTTACATTTAGATCTTTGATACATTTTGAATTATAACATATGGTTTGAAGTATAGGTCAAAGTTCTTTTTATTAGATATAGATACCCAATTGTTCTAGTACCATTTGTTGAAAAGACTACTCTTTTGTTCACTAAAAATGCCTCTGCACCTTGTTGAAAATTAGTTTGTTTGCCCTTTTTTGGATCCTCTATTCAATTCCATTAACTGTTTCATCTCTTTTGATGTCAATGCCACATTACTATAGCTTTAAACATCTGGAAATAAGACAGACCTCCAACTTTGTTCATTTTCAAAACAAAAAGCATATAGATACTTCGCATTTCTATACAAATTTTAAAATTGGCTAGTCAATTTTTACAAAAAAAAGCTGATTGGGACTCTGAGTTTGCAATGAATCTACAGATTACTCTGAGGAAACTGACATTTTTAACAATATTGAGTCTACTGGTTCATGAATAAGGACCATCTCATTATTTATTCAGTCAGATCTTTAATTTCTCTTAAACATGTTTTGAAGTTTTCAGTGTATGGATCTTTTATAACTTTGGTAAGATTTATCCTTAAATATTTAACATTTTGAATTATTAAAAATGGCATTTTTATAAACTTCAATTTCTAATTGTTCATTGCTGTTATACAGAACTACAACTGATTTTTGTATGTTGAGCTTACGTGTTCAACTTAACTTCTTTGTTCTACTAGCCAGAGCGCATAATCTGTGAATAATGACGGTTCCACATGTTCTTTCCTAATCTAGATGCCTTTTATCCGTTTCCTGCCTGACTGTACTATCTAGAATGCCCAGATCCATGTTGAAAAGAAGCAGTGAGTGGATATCCTTGTCCTGCTCTTAATCTGAAGCAGAAGCAGTGCTCAGTCTTTCATCACTAAGTATGATGTCAGCTGTTGGTTTTTCTATGATGCCCTTTATCAGGTTAAAACACTGATTTCTTTCCCTAGTTTGTGGAACATCAGGAATTGATGTTGGCTTCTGCCCAATGCTTTCTCTGCATCCACTGAAACGATCGTGTGCCTTTTGTTTTTTAGTTTGTTAAAATGGTGAATAACAATGATTGATAAATGATGTATTCTTAGGATAAACCCTACTTGATTATACATTATACTTTTTATATACTGCTGGATTCCATTTGCTAAAATTTAGTTTAGAATTGTCACACCTATGTTCATGAATAAGTATACTATTTGTATTGTAGGTTTTTTTTCTTTTTTTGATTGATTTTGGTATCAAGGTAATGCAGATTGTTTTAGGCAGCAGGGTAAATCAGGTCCCTATTACTCCGCCTTATCCAGGAGTAATAGTCTGCTAAATAGTTATTATGTTATTATTTCATTCATTCATTCCTAGCCTACAAAACAGGTACCATTATTACCATCACTTTACATGGGGGGGGGATGGAGAATGAGGAAAAACAGAGGCTCAAAGAGAAAACTGACATAATTATTTCTAAGCTGGAACGAGGATTTGAATCAAGACAGTATGAACCTCAAACCCATTCTCTTAACCTCCTACCATACTATGATGCTTTAATAGTATTTAGAAAGATTCTCTTTAGACCAGGCATGGTGGCTCACTCCCATAATCCCAGTACTTTGGGAGGCTGATGCGGGAGGATTACTTGATGCCAGGAGGTCAAGATCAGCCTGGGCAAGAACCCATCTCTATAAAAAATTAAAAAATTAGCCTGGTGGTACATACCTATAGTCCCCACAACTCAGGAGACCAAGGCAAAAAGATTGCTTGAGCCCAGGATGATGCCACTGCATTTTATCCTGGGCAACAGAGCAAAACCCTGTCTCAAAAAAAAGAAAAAAGGATCCTCTTTAAACACATAATTTCTTTTTCATTAAGAAAAAGCACTGTATCTCCAAAACATCCAAGTAGTCCGATACAGAGCCCATGTCTTAATCAGTACAGTATTTGTTGAAGAAATGAGATGGCACTGTTACTTAGACTCTGAGTTGGGATCCACCTTAACTACTAAATAACTGAAGACATTATGTAAGAAAAGGCAGATTTAATTTAGCTAAAAAGGAAGAGTCTTATTAGGATATTCTATAGTTCCAAAAGGCCAACCAAAATACTAACAGATAGTACAGTAGCACTTTAAAATTTTATCTGACCTTCAATACCACATAGTGAAACAGGTGTTACTATATACATTTTATAGATGAGTAAATTTGAGACACAACATTAAGAAACTTGGTTAAAGCCTGTCATGTCCTAAGTAGCAGAACAAGTATTCAAACTCAAGTCTCTACAGCTCCAGAATAGTCTTTTAAAATTTGTATTTTGCGGTTTTTTTGTTGTTGTTATTTAGTATTTAGATCACAATGTTGTCAACCCTAAGAAACAAGAAACATTGACAAGGGCCTTTTGGAAAAGGAAATGTCAACATCAGATTCTAGCAGAGCTCAGTGTCAAATAAATTGGAGCTGAGCTTTAATGGTAATGATGGCAAGTAGGAGCTTCACAATCTCTAGATTAAATTTGTCTTGCTCCTTTTCTAAAGCAAGATTTTCTACCATAAAACCAGCTAAGAAGCTAGGTGTGCTGGTGCAGTCACTGCTACTCAGGAGGCTGAGGCAGGAGTAACACTTGAGCCCAGGAGTCTGAGGCCAGACTGGGCAACACAGCAAGACCCTGTGTCTCCAAAACAAAAAACACCTAATTGCATCCTTTCCTACAGTTTTGATGATCTGCAGTGGGCACAGCCCAATAAGCTTGGACTACTAGCTATTGACCATGATGCAGAATTCCTTTTAAGAGTAAGATGGGAGAACAGAGAGGATTACTTGCTATTCGAGTAATTCCAGCCTTGAGGCAACATGATGGAGGAGTAAAGAGTCTGGACTCAAGAAACTGTCATGGTTCAAACACCTTTTCTGTCTCACAGTACCTGTAAGACCTTGAAAAAGTTACTTAACTTTTCTTGGCTTCCATGCCTTTATCTATAAAATGGGGGTGATGGCCAGTATGGAGGCTCACACCTTTAATCCTAACACTCTGGGAGGCCGAGGCAGGTGGATTGCTAGAGCTCATAAGTTCAAGACTAGCCAGAATGAGACTCTGTCTCTTAAAAAAATAGCCAGGCATTGTGGTGTGCACCTATAGTCCCAGCTACTCAGGAGGCTGAGGCAAGAGGATTGCTTGAACCCAAGAGTTTGAGGTTTCTGTGAGCTATGAGGATGCCATAGCACTCTACTAAGGATGACAAAGTGAGACTCTGTCTCAAAAATAAAAAAAAAAAGAAAGTAAAATGGGGGTGATAATTTTACCTCATAGGGTTGAAGATTAAAGGAATATACGAAAAGCATTTAGAATAGCATCTATATTAATTATTAAACCTGTATTTCAAATTACCAGTAAAATGTAAATAACAATGAGAAAAAAAAAATAGCACCTGACACTAGGTAGGCACTGTTTAAATTTTTCTATCTAGAATATTACTATTAATCTTATTATTACTGAACATGAAAATATTACATATGTGAAACAGGCACTTTAAAGACTCTTTAGTATAAATAGCTTTAGTATTTCTTTCTTTTTTTTTTTTTTTAGAGACAAAGTCGCACTTTGTCACCCTTGGTAGAATGCCATGGCGTCACAGCTCATAGCAGCCTCCAGCTCTTGGGCTTTAGCGATTCTCTTGCCTCAGCCTCCCAAGTAGCTGGGACTACGGGTGCCCGCCACAACACCTAGCTATTGTTTTGTTGCAGTGTGGCCAGGGCTGGATTTTAACCCGCTATCCTCAGTATATGGGGTCGGCGCCCTACCCACTGAGTCACAGGTGCTGCCTGCTTTAATATTTCTAATAACTATATATTTAAAAGCACAGTCCTGTAAATCTAACATTGATATTTATGTCCTAAAAATGGCTTTACATCTTTTGAAAGTAGGTAAACAATTTTCAAAACACCAAGATAATCAGACAAAATCCATTAAAATACAACAAATTACTCAATTGCACTAAAGTATAAGCTAAAAATATTAGGGAAAAAAATACATAAAATAGATAAATAAGGCAGAGTACAACTAAATGTCAGTAACACATTAACTCTGTGAGGAATCCTCAAGTGCTATTAAAACTTATGAGTTCAACCTACAAAATAAAGAAAGTGACTGGGCACAGTGCACTCATGCACAGAGCATAATTCTAGCACTTTGGGAGGCCATAGGAGGAGAAATGCTTGAGCCAGGAGTTCCAGACTAGCCTGAGCAATAGAGCAAAACCCCCATCTCTACAGAAGGAAAAAAAAATTATCCATGTGTGTACTTAGTGCCACTCCTAAGGTCAGTGCCAAGAACAAGTTCAAATGACCGGCATATTATAATATTATATATCATTAATGAACCACTTGAACAAAAAAGAAAAGAAGGTCATTTATAACTCCCATCATTACTTACTGTTGCTATTTTGGTCTTCAGAAAGTTCTCCCTTTCTTCATCTACCTTAATTTCAAGTCCATATTGAAATAGTTCAAGCATTTTGGGGATGTCACGGCCAACAGAATCTGGTTAGAAAAACAGAAAAATCTAAAATTATCCCTACATCTAAATAAGCAGGAAATTACTGAATAAAATAAACATGTATCCCATGTGAAGACATAACAAATAAGTTGTGGCAGACAGACTTTAGGGTATCCCCCAAGATCCCCGTTTCCTAGTTCATGCTCTCATATGACCCCACACACATTGAGTGTGAATAAGACCTGCAACTTGCTTCTAACCAAGTTAGATAGAATGATTATTTGCACATGATTACATGACAGAAACCTACTACGCCTATCTTGGAGGAGACCTCCCCTCTCACTGGCTCTGAAGAAACTACTTTTGTGAGCTGCCCTACAGAGGGTCACAGGGCAAGATGCTGAGTGCAGCCCCAGGCTGACAGCTAGAAACCAAAGCCCTTGTTCCAGCAGCCTATAAGGGATTGAATTCTGAATAGGATGTAAGAAAGAAATAGTTCATTAAAACACACAGATATGAAGGTGCTAATGAAATACTGAAAGAAATCTATTTGTAAACAGTTAGAAGAAAGAAACCAGAAAAGGTAATAGATTGAGCATGATAGAGGTTTTAGTTTTTAGGTCAGTGCCATCCTAAAACAAAAATAAAAACTTCCTTCCTTTGACCTCATGTAATTCCTTTTCTACTTTTCTCTTTATCTAATTTACATTTCTCTAATGACCAAGATGTTTAGCATCATTCCATGTGTTTAGTGGCCAACTGCATATAATCTCTTTTAACATGCCTGTTCAATTCTTTTGTCCTCTTTTCAAAAAATTAGACTGATAATCATACTTTTAAGAGTTCTTTTTTATTTTGTTTTCCGCAGTTTTTGGCCAGGGCTGGGTTTGAACTCACCACCTCTAGCATATGGGGCTGGCGCCCTATTCCTTGAACCATAGGCACCACCCTTTTTAAGAGTTCTTGATAGAGTCTGGATACAAGTCCTTTGTCAAAGGCCAGTCGGGGAGGCTCATGCTGAGGCAGGTGGATTGCCTGAGCTCACACGTTCAAGACAAACCTGAGCCAGAGCAAGACCTTGGATCAAAAAAAAAGCCAGGTGTTGTGGTGTATGCTTATAGTCCCAGCTACTCGGGAGGCTGAGGCAAGAGAATCTCTTAAGCCCGAAAATTTGAGGTTGCTGTGAGCTGTGACATCACAGCACTGTACCAAGTCCAACAAGTATGACTTAAAAAAAAAAAAAAAAGGCGCGGCACCTGTGTCTCAAGTGGCTAAGGTGCCAGCCACATAGACCTATGGTGGGGGGTTCGAATCCAGACCAGGCCTGCCAAACAACAATGACAACTACAACCAAAAAATAGCTGGGCACCTGTGGTCCCAGCTACTTGGGAAGCTGAGGCATGAGACTCACTTGAGCCCAGGAGTTGGAGGTTGCTGTGAGCTGTAATGCCACAGCACTCTACCCAGGGGGACAGCTTGAGGCTCTGTCTCAAAAAAAAAAAAAAAGTGTCACACAGGTTAAGTGTGACAAATACTTTCTCCCAATCTTGGCTTGTCTTTTCACTGTCTTAGTGATATCTACCCAGAAGCAAAAGTTTTTAATTTTGATAAAGTCCAATTTACCAATTTTTTTACTTTATGGCTTATGCTTTTTATACTTTAAGAAATCTTTGCCCAATCCAAGGTCCATGAAGATCTTCTCCTAGAAAATTTTCTTCTAGAATCTCATGGCTGTACCCCTTACATTCAGGTCTACAATCCATTTTAATTTTTTTTTTTTTTTTTGGCAGTTTTTTGCTGGGGCCGGGCTTGAACCCGCCACCTCCAGTATATGTGGTTGGCACCTACTCCTTTGAGCCACAGGCGCCACCCTGAATTAATTATTACATTTAATGTGAGAGGAAAGGGATTAATTTTTATATTTGATGTGAGGGGAAAGGAATATCCAGTTATTTCGGCACCATTCTTGAAAAACACTGTTCTTTTCCCATACAATCCCAGCCATGTAACTCTAGGTCCACCTCTGACCCCTTACTGTTTAAATCACATTTATTTACCCATCACACCACAGCACACTGTCTTGATGACCACAGCTCTACAGTAAAGTTGTAAATCAGGTAATGCAAGTCCTCTAACTTTCTTCTCCCCTCTTAAATCATTTTTCTACCCTAGGTTCTCTACATTTCCATTTAAGTATTAGAATAAGGTTGCCAATTTCTTCTTTTAAAAAAACCTTCTTGCGGCAGCGCCTGTGACTCAAAGGAGTAGAGCACTGGCCCCATATGCCGGAGGTGAGGGGTTCAAACCCAGCCCTGACCAAAAACTGCCAAAAAAAAAAGCCTTCTTGTAGTGTGGCTAGAATTGCATTAAATTTAATCTTATACTTTCACCAATAGTTTTCTGTGAATAGGTCTTATACAACTTGCATTAAATTTATTGATTTTTTTATGCTCTTGTCAATGAAACTTTTATAAATTTCATCTTGGTTGTACATTGGTAATATACAGAAATATAGTTGATTTCTATGTAGTGATCTTGGATCTTGTAACCTTGCTAATTCACTTAGAATTCACCTGCTAAGGTATCTTAAGCTATCATCTGAGAATATTTCTTTTCTCATGGTATGCCCTTTATTTCACTGATTTCCTGTACAATGTTGACCATAAGTGATGACTTTTACCTTGTTCTTCATCTCTGAAAGAACTTCTTGATAGTCTTGCCATTAAACAAGTTGCTTCTTCACAGATACTTGTTAAGTTGAGGAAGTTTACTCCTATTTCTAGTATTCAGGGAATTCTTACTATGAACAGGCATTGGATTTTGTTAAATGCTTCCTCTGCATCCCTTAAGATGGTCCTGAGGTCTTTATCTTTTATCCTATTAACACAGTATATTATATTGACGTTCAGTTGTTAAGACAACTCTGTATTCCGGAATAAACCTCTCTGGTTAAGGTGTATCAACCGTTATTGATACAGTGCTGGATTCGATTTGTTAAGGTTTGTTTGTTTGTTTTTTGCTTCTGTGCTCATGAAGAATATTTATCTGTAGTTTTTTGGAATGTCCTTATCTAGCTTTCCTATCAGGGTAACACCAAGCTCATAAAACAAATTGGTATACATGTGTTTTTTAGTCACAGAGGTTATGAAAAATAGGAATTATTTCTTCCTTAAATGTTGGACTAGCAGGTGGGGTTGGCCTGGACTTTTTTTTTTTTTTTTGCAGTTTTTGGCCAGGGCTGGGTTTGAACGCACCACCTCCAGCATATGGGGCTGGCGCCCTATAACTTTGAGCCACAGGCACTGTCCTGGCCTGGACTTTTTATTGGAGGAAGTTACAAATTACTAATTCAATTTCTTTACTTGATGTAGCTCTGTTAGATTTTCTATTTTTCCCAGATGCTTTTGGTAATTTGTCTTGTGAGGCATTTGTCCATTTCATCTAAGTCATTACATTTACTGGCATGAAGTTGCTCATGATACTGCCTTATTGTCTTTTAATGTTTATAGAAAATACATTAATGCCTCTTCTTTCATTCCTGACATTGATAATCTACCTTCCATTTTTTTAAAAAATCAATCCAACTAAAGTTGTATCAACTTGTTGATCTCTTTATAGAACCAGTTTTGCTTTCATTGATTTTCCCTAATGCTTATCCTGTTTCTATTTCAGTGACTTCTACTCTGATATTTATTATTTTCTTTCTTCTTACTTTGAACTTGTGTTAAATGTACTTTTCTTTCCAGGTGCATAGGTAAAACTTTAAAACAATGATCTGAAGCCATTCTTCTGATTGAGCCTTTTATTTATTTATTTTATAGGCAAGGTCTTGCTGTGTTGCCCAGGCTGAGTGCAGTGCCTACTCCCAGGCATCATCGCTATGCCCTGCGGCCTTGAGCTCCTGGTCCCAAAGGTCCTCCCACCTCAGCCTCTCAAGTAGCAGGGATGACAAGCATGTGTCACTGCACACACAGCTAATTGAGCCTTCATAGCTATAAATGACACTTTAAGTGTCATTTCATCATATTCAGTTCAAGCATTCTCTAATTTCTTCTTTGATCAATGAGTGACTTATTAGTAGGCTGATTAATTCTGGAGATTTTTCATGGTTATCAGTTTTTAATTCAACTCAGTTATGATTAGAAAACATACTGTATGAGTTCAATTCTTTTAAATTAATAAATTTAAGACTTATAGACTTGCCTTATAACCCAGCAAATGGTCTACCCCTGGTGAACGTGCAATACCAAATAGCACCAGCTGTTCCTGGGTGAAATGTTCTATAAATATCAGTTAGGATAAGACGGCTTTGAGTGCTGCTCAAGTCTTTTACATCCTCACTGCTTCTCTATCCACACGTCCTATCAGTTACTGCCCTTGATGACCAGCCTATTTCCCCTTTCACTCTGTCAGTGTTTGCTTCATGTATTTTAAGGCTGTTTTTAGATGAGTATGATCTATTATTACAGAAGAATCTTTTCCTAGCAATAATCCTTACTTAAAAGTCTATTTCGAATGGTATTAATACAGAATTCAACTCTCTAATGCTATTTTCATAGCATACCTAACCCATTACTTTATTTTCAGCCTATTTGTGTGTTTGAATATAAAATGGGTCTCCTAAAGACGGCAGACACATAGATGGACTGTTTCTTCTTCATCTTATAACCTGCCTTTAGGCTGGAGTGTGTGGCCCGTTTCCAATTCACATAACTATTGATGTGGCTAGACTGAGGTCTCATTTTGATACATGTTTTCTATTTGTCTCATCTTTGTTTGTTCCTGTACCTCCTTTACAAATTTACTTTTTCTTTTTTTTTTTGAGACAGAGTCTCAAGCTGTTGGCCTGGGTAGAGCGCCGTGGCATCACAGCTCACAGCAACCTCCAACTCCTGGGCTCAAGTGATTCTCTTGCCTCAGCTTCCCAAGTAGCTGGGACTATAGGCACCCAGCACAATGCCCGGCTATTTTTCTGTTGTTGCAGTTGCATTGTTGTTTTTTTAGCTGGCTAGGGCCGGGTGTGAACCTGCCACCCTCAGTGTAAGTGGCTGGCGCCCTGCCGATTGAGCTACGGGCACCGCCAAATTTACTTTGTTTTAAACAGACAACAAAATACTCAGTGTATCATTTTTACTACACAGATTTAAGCTGTATCTTCTTATGTGTTCTTTTTACTTGCTCTTGATTACAATGTGCACACTGAGTTATCACAACCACTTTATATTGATATTGTTACTATTTCATGTTAATACACTAAATAAAGTTGTGCCAACTTATCTTCTCCCTCCCCCACCCACATAGTTAGCTTTTGTAACATTCACCGGGCTACTCAAGACCAAAATCAGAGAATCATTCTAGACTCCTCCCTCTCCCTTACCCACCAAATCTAGTTAATAACTCCTGTTAATTCTACCTCTGCAATATCCCACACAGCCTTCCTCTTCTGTCTTTTTGCCACCACCAGATGCTGTCCTTCATCTTTATCCAGATTACTTCAACAGTGTCTTCACTGGTCACTATTCTTAAAGTATGACCACCCTCATATGGATGCCTTACCACTTGCACAGTCCCCACAGTCCCTATAATCCTCATTCTAACAAGTAAACATCTTACATCACTGTTCTGAGCAAAAGATTTTAATGGGTCCTACTGCACAGAGGATAAAATCTAATCTCCATGGTGTAGCACACAAAGCCCTCTGCAACCTGGCCCACTGCCTATCACCCTGATAAACCCCACTGACCACCACTATCTGATAACACTTATCTACCAAATGGCTGAAAGCTACTTATAATTTCCTGAACACAACTGGCTCTCTCATACTTTTGTACATTAGAAAAGGTCATCTCCTCTGTCTGAATGTCCTCCCCATGAATGCCAGAAAAGCAAACGCTTCTTCTTGCTTAACCTCTGAACTGCCAGCTATCTTCTTTATATATTGATTCTACCAAGCAGTCCCTATTCCTCTACGTACTTTGTACATCTGCCATGAATATGCTTACCGCATTTTAGTACAGCAGTTTATTCTCATCTTTCTAACCTCTTGATGTTTATCTTCTTGAAGATGAGAAAATGTCTTTTTTTTTCATCTCAGTACTAAGTGCAAAGCTTGCACAATCTTAGCATTCAATAATTATCTGCTTATCCAGTAAGTTGTCAAGGTAGAAATGATATATGAAAACATGAAAAAGAATAAGTTCCCCTAAAGTAATTATGCAGAATGAATAGCTACTTAAGGAAGTATAGAGGGCCAATGAAAATAACAAGTGGCCCACATGTACTGTATACTTGTTACTGGCCCAGTTTGTGCTGAGCTCTGCACACATTAGCATGAAAACACTGTGGGATAGATGTTATCATGAAACCTATTCTGTAGATGAATAAACAGAGGCATAAAAATGTTTAAAAGTTTCTTCAACATCAATCACAATAAATGACAAAGTCAAGACTAAGAGAGGTCTATATAACCACTACTCCATTTTTCAATACAGACCAATGCTAAATTGTTCCTGCTGTTTTTAGGGCTTTGCCATCCCGCCTCTACTTTCTCTTTCTTGTGTTTTATGCTCTTCTATTTTCTCTTCTCTCTTCTGTTCCCCTTCTCTCCCTCTATGAATATAACCTACACTCGGCTAGACGATCAGGTGTTAACACCCTGACTTACCGCTTCTTTTCTTCTAACAGGAAAGACAGGGAAGGAATAATGAGAAAGGAGGCAAGTTAGGATTGTAAACATAAAAGAAAGTTTCCAGAAACTGAGAAAACTAAAAACAAACCTTTCCTGAATCCAGGAAAAGAAAGAACTGTGATTATAATTGAGAGCAACAATTTAGCTAAATTATGGAAGAAAAGGCTGTAAGACAGAGTGACACTTAATAAGGAAATAGACAGCCAATCTTAGTGTAAAGCAACAAAAACAACTAAGATCATAGCTATAAAGGACAGCTGAATCAAATGAAGGGTGGGGGCAGAGAGAGGCTGTGGTTTGCTTTTTGTTTGTTTAACTAGAGACATCTGAGCATAATGAAACGCTGAAGTCAAACCAGTTTGTCTACTGCAGAAAACAAAACTATTACTTCTATGAACAACGACCTTGTCTGTCCTGTTCACAGCCATCACACCCAAGGTTTCACACATAGTAAGTGATTACCACAAATACAATTATTCTAATCCAAGAGAAATCTTTAAATTGTAAATAGTCCACTTTTAAGTTGTAGCATTTAACGCTGTATCACCTACCAATTGAATAATGCAGTAAGCATTCATTCTACAAATATTTGTAGAGCATATGCTACAAATATGTAGTAGAGGATAGGATGGGAATGGGAACATAGCAATGAACAAACAGAACCACCCTGGATTTAACAAGAGGAACTAAGTACACCCGCAAACAAAAATAAGATACCAAGAGTGGTTAAGTCCTGAAAGAGAATAATAAGGAGATATCTTGTGATAATGGGAAGTGGAGGTTAATACTTCGCCAAGGATGGTCATGGACAGTCTCTCTGTCTAGGTGATGTTTTACTGAGAAAGTGAGTGAGGCACACAGGGAAAGAGCATCCCAGATACCTGGGACAAAGGTCCAAAGAGCACTCAGTGTGTGTAAAGAGCAAGGAGGCTAAGGGGAAGTGTGACAGGACCAGCTGTAATGTAGCTACGATTCATCTATTAATACAGTTATAACAGTACCTAATCATTGATAAAGTCTTTCGCACATGGGCAGTTTATAAACTAATACATGAAGGGAGGAAATGTTTCTTAATTTCAAATTGACTACCTTCCCAAAATTCTCCATTTTTTCCCCTTATATAACCCAAAGAGTTCTAATCATTTCAATAAAGCAAACAATAGTCTCAAGTACATGTTATTCTAGGAGTTAAAAATACCCCATGTTAAGTTATAAGAATTTCAGCATCCGTAAGTCTCAACAACCAACTTCCTCCTTGCTCAAGCAGTGTCCTTGAGCAAGACTCTGACTGGAGCACCGGTGTTCAATTCTAAGAGCTACATGCTAAGATTATATATTAGAATAATTCTAATTTACTAATCATGTTTTTTTCTCATCTACCTGCAAATAACTTCGTATGGTTTAAAAGAATTCAACTGTTTCCATACATGCTATGGAACCTACCATGGGTTACTATGCATTAACAGAAAATTAATTCTAAGTCAAGATATTTTTTGTACTAGTATTTTTTATTTAGAAAATGCTGAATAATAAATAAGATTAGGAATAAAATTTTTTAAATCAGCAAAGCATACCTATACTAGAGATGAAAGAATTTCAAGGGGCCCTTATATTGAGTAGGGAAAAGCCAAATGATGACAAAATGAAGAAAAATTTCTTCTAAGAAATTTTAAAAAGTTTATAATAAGAAATACTGAGAAAACAAGCCAAATGTGCATCTGAAAAATGGAAAACTTGCCTTTACAATAAAGGCAAATTACAACTAGCAATTACAATAAAACTAATAAAGCCACAGCCTTAAACATGTGCAGACGCCCTCCATTAGTGAAGCGGTGGCAGAGTGGGACTTGATGCGTCAGCTGCAGGGCCCTGTTTGTTTTTTAATTTCAACCACTTGCTCCAGCAGTAGTTTCTAATTTACCCAAAAGACTTTCTTGGACATAAGGAGAATCAGACCTTCTTAAGCAAGAATCTGAATGCACTCTGAAAACACACAATTCAAGCTTCACCTGTTCTAATGCACATCTGATGTATCTGTTTTAATGTTTTTGACAAGCTAATCACGTCTTCATGTGTAAAGAACACAAATATCTTGCCAGTACTGTTAAACAGATCATGTGGGGGTGAAAAGAAAATGTTAGAGAAAGGAAAAACTTTTTTTCGAGGTGCCTCGTTAAGCAAACAGGAGGGAAACACACTTAGGCACTTGGTCATGACATGCAAAGCTGTGATTTGGTCTGAAAGCAGAAATGAAGTAAAGCCCACAAATAAAATGAACATTTTTTTAACAGGACGCTTCCATTACTTGAAATAAAGAAATAAGTTATTTATAAACTAAACACAATAGTCCCAAATTTTGTAATGACAATGGTAATTAAAGAAAAACCTCTAGGCTAAGTTAAACGGAAGCCAAAAATAGTGTTACATAGACAATGAAGAAAGTAGCAGAGATGACAAAATTAAAGTCTGTGAGAAATCGATTCACCGTGTGAAGGAAGGAGCTAGAGGAACACAGATAGTCATTTTCAGTTTTTACTATATTTAGTACTATTTGTTTTGCTCTGATATGAACTTGAATTTAATTAAAAACAAAATAATCAGAAGAATATTTTCATCACACTTAAATGCGATTCTGGTTTAATTTCCAAAATAATGTTCAGTTTCAAGTCTTACCCAAGAAATAATATAAACTGTTTCCATGACAAAATGCACTACTGTAATGGATATCACTAATAAAAAGTGTCAAACCTCAGTCAAATATCTAATAAAGATGTGTGATTTAATACAGGCTATCAAAAACAAACAAAACTTTAGTACAACAAAGGAAACAGAAAATCCATCTGAATTTAAGTTAAACAGATCATGATTTAGAATTCAGACAAGTGTTAGTGGCTAGCATGTATGAAAAATTTTAGCAGGATTTTTTAGCTCAACTAGAGTTAAAATTTGAAGACAGATCTATTAATCCAAAGCCAATTTTACATATTTATTGTTTACACTACAAAATTTTATTGGAAATAATACCCATCTATACCAGACAGCTAGCACTACCTAAAATCAAACTGTGTTGCCAAGTGAACTTGTTTTCACTCCCAAATGTATCCATCAGAGATACCACTTATCAGGAAAGGTCTCTAGAGTTAAAAATCTCAGCATTGTTTGATTCTTCCCTTGTTCCTCCCGAAGCTCACCATTCCTAAATACTTAGTTGCAAAGTCCTAGTATCTCTGACACTTGTCTTCCTCACTCCAGTCTCAGCACAAAGGCCTCAGTTTAAATGTCACCTTCATCAGTCTCTTGTAATTCCATGCTAACTGATCTCCCCGCCTCTAGTTTCAATGCATGCCAATACATCTTGCAAACGCTTGACAAATTAAAGTTCTAAAGAACAGATGTCACTCCCCACCTCAAAAACTTCTAAGGGTTCCTTCTGAACACACAATAAAAATCCATGCCTGATCGCCCATTATTCAAAGTCTTTCTCAAGATGGCATCAATCTACCTTTCCAACATCATTTCCCATTATTCTCTTCTGTTTCAATAGAGGGGTACCATTCCCTAGAGCCAAAGAGAACTAATTGCTATTTCTTGTACTTGGCCTGTAATTCTGACTTACTCCAATGATTAGTACATTCCTTATACTCACAATATTCCCCATACTTGATTCATCCAATTAAAGTCACCTCATTTATATTTAAAGGTCAGCTCCTTTATGATGGCTTTTCTGATTTCCCACCTATATGTAAACTCCTCCCCCCAATGAACATTCATAGCACCTTGTGAATTTATTATATAATATTTCGCACTTAATAACATGGCTGTTCACATAGCAACCTTTTCTCTCTATGCAATTCCTTTTTTTTTTTTTTTTTTTTTTGAGACAGAGCCTCAAGCTGTCCCCCTGGGTAGAGTGCTGTGGTATTACAGCTCATAGCAACCTCCAACTCCTGGGCTCAAGCGAGTCTCCTGCCTCCGCCTCCCAAGTAGCTGGGACCACAGGTGCCCGCCACAACGCCCGGCTATTTTTTGGTTGCAGCCATCATTGTTGTTTTGGCAGGTCCGGGCTGGGGATTCGAACCCGCCACCTTAGGTGTACGTGGCTGGTGCCTTAGCCAGTTGAGCTATAGGCGCCGAGCCTGGAAATGAATTCAACTGTGAGGCTTTGGCAGTCCACATCCTAGCAGCTCATGGAATGATTATGTTGGTCCTGATGGGGGATATTGGAGGTATCTACGGGTCCACTAGCCCCTAAATTCATAGGTATTGAGTCCGTGATGCCACCATAAGTGAGGCTGCAGGAGGCCATTCTGCCATTCTGTGAAGCTGTCAGCTGCTAGGAGATGTGACATGGAGGAAGGCCAGAGAATTCCATGGCTGTGTGGCTGTTGCCTAACATCTTTCGTTATGAAAATCTGTCCTGCTGGCCGAATAACTTGTAGGACACCATTGTAATTGAATAAGAATTTATAAATCTGTGACTGGTGGCCCTGGCAGAAGTGCTGTGGGCAGAGTAAGCAAATCCATTTAGAATATGTTTGTGCTGGCTCGGCGCCTATAGCTCAACCAGCTAAGGCGCCAGCCACGTACACCTAAGGTGGCGGGTTCGAATCCCCAGCCTGGACCCGCCAAACAACAATGATGGCTGCAACCAAAAAATAGCCAGGTGTTGTGGCGGGCGCCTGTGGTCCCAGCTACTTGGGAGGCAGAGGCA
>CAUYTI010124171.1:0-57354 GCA_963575145.1 Galago senegalensis
GCTTGTGGAAGGCGGGCTAGCCCTTACTTTCCGGGTAGCCCCGAGCAACCTCCGCACCAGCCTTTTATTGAAAGGGAATGATACAGGTGAGGGGAGTAATTAACAATGACTGCTTGCTGAGGGCACGGGCTCCTCCCACAAGGAACTCCCGTGGAGGAATGGCCCGAGGTCCACGCCTCAGCTGCAGATCATCTTGCTCGGATGTTGGCGTCTCCTACACCCCAGTACCAGTGAATGTGACCATGTGTGGAAATTGGGTCTTCGCTGACAAGTTAAAATGAAGTTATCAGGGTGGGCCTTAATCCAGCGTGAACAGTGTTCTTATAAAAAGGGGGAAAGCGAACACAGGCAGACACAGATACGTCCCTACGTCCCGGAAGAAGATGCCCTAGAGACACAAGGAGAACGTCATATGGAGAAGGCAGAGATCTGAGGCAATGCACTGCAAGCCAGGGATGCCAGAGATTATCAGCAAACCACCAGCAGCTACCAGAGAGGAATCCTCAGACTTCTAGGCTCCAGAACTGGGACCAAACACGTTTTGGTTGCTTCAGCCACCCAGTTCCTGGTGCTTTGTCATGCAGCCCAAGAAACCAACACATCTCCCCATCAGAAGGCCTGGTACTAAGACATCATGTGACAAGTGCAGGCCCCTCCTCCTTCCCTCTTCCAGGCAAAGCTGGCAACAGAGCACCCCATGGGGGTGATCATCAGAAATCTCCAGTGGCAGGTGGCTATCAGCTGCTATCAGATGCCAAGGCCTCATGGGGGGTTAGGAATGTGGTTTTAAGGATGGGGTTCAGGCTGACAGTCAAAGAACATGCACCTAGAGAGATGTTAAAATAGTAAAATACTCTCATACCTAAGTGGCTAATTGCCACTGTCCCCGAAACTGGCAAGTGCATTTTCCATCTTAGCCACCCCAGCCCCTCCCCAGAACCCCTAGACCACCCCCAGACATCCAGCATTTGAAATAAAATGTTATTTTGTATTGGTATGTTTGGAGTAATATAGCCTAGAACAGTGGTTTCCAAATACTTTTGACCATGAAATGTATGCATACTGTGACACAGAACACACTTCATATGTATGGGGGGGGTGTATGTGTATGTACACAAGTATAGAAATCTATCAGTTCAGGGTAAGTGTATGTGTGTGTGTACATGAGCTGAGTTTTTCAGAAACAATTCCTGGAGGCTTACCACAAGCAATGCACCCTTACATTTTCTATTCTATTCTACTCATTTTTTTTTAATCTTTATTTTTTTGAGACAGAGTCTCACTCTGTTGTCCTAGGTAGAAAGTTGTGGCATCATAGCTCACAGCAACCTCAAACACTTGGGCTCAAGTGATTCTCTTGCCTCAGCCTCCCAAGCAGCTGAAACTACAAGTGCCTGCCACAATGCCTGGCTATTTTTAGAAATGAGGTCTTGCTTTTGCTCAGACTGGTCTCCAACTCATGAGCTCAAGCAGTCCACCAGCCTTGGCCTCCTAGAGTGCTAGGATTACAGGTGTGAGCCACCACAGCTGACTTTGTTCACTTTTAGAATGATCATGACCTACTAATCACTTTCATAACCCATCAATAGTAAAATCTCCATCTTGAAGAATCTGGACATAGAAATCCTCCTGCATTTGAATTCATATTCTGCTGCTTCCAAGCTAATTGCCCTTGAGCCAAGTACTTGGCCTCTGCTTCCTGGTCTGTAACCTAGAGGCTTTAATGCTACTGCCTGGAGAAGGTAGATGTGAGGATTAAACCTATTTAAACCTCAAAGCACCCACCTGGGGTGTAGTGAGCATCTAGTTCATGGCAGAGCCTATTGTGATGCCACACAAGACACTGAGACTCCTGGCTGGAAGAATGAGGGTCCTGTGTAATGCTCTAACATCTTCGTCCTCCCCATCCCTAGCCCAGCACACACACATTCTTCCCTATCTCTGGCTGACAGCAGCAGGGATCTCACTGCCTTATAAGGCAGACAGGGCAGCCAGGTCAGGTGCTAAGCCGCATTCTTCCAAGAGACATCCATGAACCTGGCACAAATCCTACCCTGGAGAAGTTTAGATTCCAGAAGTGAGTCATAAATCCAATGATTACACCCAGGAGTGATGTCCTAGGTATTCAAATATGACAGTTGTTTCTCCTAAAGGGAGAAATCAGGTTGGCTCCCAGGGACAGACTCCACATCCTCACTGAACAACGAAGCCCCAGGCCCCGTCTCAACCCCTAGAACATAAAAAGCACCTTAGAAAGACTAATGGACTCAATCATTGAATGCACCAAAAAGAAGGTGATCTGGGAGAATCCAGGCGGACAGAGAGAAGACGCTCTCAACACCGAATTCCTCAAGGAGTCGCTTCCAGAGAGATCAAGATGGTGTCCAACTTAATGAAATCCAAAAACCCATCCCAGGGAAACCGAGCCAGCTGCCCTCCCACCCCCTTATCCTCACAGGCCTGTATTGGCCCAGAAAGACTGAAGAAGGAAAATAGGAGCCCAGACATGGGATCAGGGACCTCAGGCCTGTGTTTCTCCCATACGATCCTGGTGACCTGGAAGAAGTCATTTCCCCTCAGTCTCTGAAATGAAGGATTTGGACAAGACAAGCTCTAAAATCATCTTCAAGTCCATAAGCCCTTTTTCTGTACATTCCTTTTTCTTCCCATCTCTTGCTTCCAACTTCCCAGAGTCAGTCCATTCTGAGATGCTATTTTCATTTTTCTAAATGTTTGCCCCATAAATCTGGGTTACAAAGAGCTGGCTAGGTACAAAGTGTTCTGGTTACTATTGTTATGAAATATATCACACCAGCATTTAATGGGGCAAAACCATAAACCACCATTTTATTTGGCTTATGATTTTGTGGGTCAAAAATGCGGAAATGGCTTGACTGCACCACTGTTTCCAAGAGGCTCTAAGGAGTCTGGAGTCAGTGTCAGCTGGGGCTATACTCATCTGCAGGCTTGACTGGGCTGGACATCTGGGATGTCCCGGCACAGGACAGATGGCTATTAAGGCTGGCTTTTGATCAGGTGCTCAGATAAGCCCCTCCTATACGGTGCTCCAGGGGTTGCCAAACTCCAGGCGTGCCACCTGGCTTCCTACAGAGTGAGTGACCTAAGAGAACAAGCAGAGGCCCCAGGGGCTTTTATGGCCCAGACCAGGAATAATAGAGCAAAACCTCTCCTGTATTCTATTGCTCCCAAGAGAGTCACTAAAGGCAGCTCAGATTCAAGGGGAGGAGACATAGACCTCACCTGTCAATGGAAGGTGTGTCAGGGAATCTGCAGACTTGTCCTAAAAACTGTCACACCAGGCATCCACCAGGCTCTCAGCAGAACACAGAGTAAGCCTTGTGTGGCCTTGGCCTTCCATGCCCACTCCACCCCCACAACCTCAGTGCTAGCCTGGGATGCACACACGGGTCGTGATGGCCCCTACTTTTCTAGATCTGGCCCCATGAGCTTCCTCTTCTCTTCTCCAATCAAACCTTGCCCGCCCCATGTCCCATCCCCTTAGGCTCCCACTCTATCCAAGACCCACAGGGATCCTAGCAGGATAAGAGAACCCCTGATCTGTGTTTAACACACTCATCTCTAAAAGACCTTTCCCTGAGCAACCAAACGAGAGAAATTTCAGACACAGCAGGTAAGAACAAAAGAGGAGGGTACACATTTTGAATCCTGATGGGCTTTCGATGTCCACCATGGCTTGAAGTTAGAGGGTATAATCAAACCGAAGATTCATGAGATCACATGAGATGGATGGGGCTGCACATGAGGAAATACAACCCAGAAAACTGGTTCCTATTTCTCTCCAAACCTGCACGTGGTTTTAGCACGTGGTTGTCAGGCAGAACATCTACCTAGATATCAGCTGAGCCAGTTCAAGACAGGACTATCTCCATCAGCAATTACTCTGAATTAGCATTTCTTTTATCCCCACCTGCTACCCGTATCAGACTAGACTAGTTACCCAGTTGGCTAAGCCAAGTGAAAAAAACTGGTTAGAACTGGAACAGGGTGGATGTGCTTCTGGGATGCATTGCAGTGGGTCACATGGCGCAGAGTGGATGGACAGATGGGGAGGGAATGTGTCCCAGGAGCTCACTCCTCGGGGTCTCTGTCATTTCTTTTCTCTTTCTGTAACGTTCGGCCCTCACATATCCAGGGGATGGCTCCTCCACTTCATTCAGGCTCTGTCCATATGTCTCTCTCCCTGGCCACCAGCATTCTCACACCTCTTTCTCTGGTTTATTTTTCTAATTTTCACCCATAAATATTCTCTTTGGTTTTTTGGTGGGGGGGAGGGTGTTGGTTTGGGGTTTTTGTTTTTTTGGTTTTTTTTTTTGCTTATTTTCTGTTTTTCTCACAGGAGAATATAAGTTCCATGAAAGCAGGGGCTTTTTGCTGTTTTTCTTTTCCTGATTCCTACTCTATCTGCCTTTCCTAGACCGCTGTCTGGTACACAGCTGGCTTTCCATAAGTACTTTTTGCATGATCAAATCATTCAACCAATCAATTTCACTGGAATGGATCCCAACAAAGTAAATCGCAATAAAACAAAGAATAGTGGAGTAGAAAGGAAAAAATGTGGAATGGAAGAGATGGGGGAGGGACAGGATGTTGGAGATGAGAGGAGGCAGGGAGCATGGTGTGCAGCTGGCCAACCTGGGTGTGTCTGCAAACCTTTCAGGGAGCTTTTTTTGAACCACTGATGCTCAGTTTTATCCATGGACGTTCAGACTCAGTTAGTCTGGGGTATGATCCTAGTATTATTACTTTTAAAAGATTTCTATCTGATTCAAATTTGCAACCAGGACAGAGAGTAGTGTATTACAACATTCTGGTTATAGAAATTAGATTTAACCTCAAGCCTGGCTATAAGGCTTGTGCACAGAAGAAATACCGGCCAGAACTCTTAACAGCGTGTCTGAGAGGGATCATGATTAGCTGCAGTCATTGCCTAAGAGAGCATGTGGTTCTGCCAAACGTGGGAGTGAAAACTCTCCTCTCTCGGCCTCAGTGGCCTGATGCTGCCATGGGCAGGGTGTCTGCTGGGGTATCTTGGTATCTTCAACATCTTCTCTGCACTATATGGACTGGACAACCTTGAAAGCCATTTCCTCTTTGCAGATTAATGAATAGGATGCCCTGGAATTCTAACCTCCTCCGAGAAAGAGCATCCCTCTTTCACTAAGTAGATGCTCTTTCTTAGTGATCCAGCTAATCACTAAGTCTTCCTCTGCTTTGGACCAAACCAAGCAGAAAAGGAGGCCAAGGCTGACTTCCACAGTAACTGCAGGTTTCCTCTCCTCCACGCCCCTTTAGGTCCCAGGTTTTATCCAAGCTCACTCTGGTTCCCGGGAAAAACTACCAATGACGCTGATACCAACTACCTATTCCTGAGATCTGACTATAGTAAATCTAACTATAGACTAGTTAACAGTGCTAACTGGCTGTGATGCTTACTTTATATAACGATAGGCAGCACTTACCCAGCACCCATTATGTAACCAGACATTATTTTCATTTTGCATCTATTAGCTTATTGAGCAACTCTGCAAAGAAGACACTGTTAGAGGGCGGCACCTGTGGCTCAGTGGGTAGGGCGCCAGCCCCTTATACCAAGGGTGGCAGGTTCAAATCCAGCCCCAGCCAAACTGCAACCAAAAAATAGTCAGGCATTGTGGCAGGCACCTGTAGTCCCAGCTACTCGGGAGGCTAAGGCAAGAGAACTGCCTAAGCCCAGGAGTTGGAGGTTGCTGTGAGCTGTGATGCCATAGCACTCTATGGAGGGCTATAAAGTAAACTCTGTCTCTTAAAAAAAAAAAGTAAAAATACACTATTATATCATTCTCATTCAAAGATGGGGAAACTGGGGCACAAAACAGGTAAATAACCTGCCCCAGAACACACAGCTAATAGGTAACAGACCAAGGCCTGACACCCTGGCTGTAGAGTGCGGGGTGTAGCTTCCCACTCCGCTACCTCACGGAATCTTCGTGGGTTCTTAATGACAGTCTCACCAGACAGATGCCATTTCCTGCTTTTACAAGTGAGAAAACTGAGGCAAAGCTAAGTCCAGAAATTTTCTCCAAGTCACCATATTGGTTATGGGTCTTAAATCCATTCTAACTCCAAAGCCTGATGGGGGCTCCCAACCACCACCTGGCTCTGCCTCTGGGCTTAGGGGACAACTGTCTCTCCTCTCCCTACCAGACCTGGTTTGAGCTTGCCTCTCCTGGTCAGAAATTTCTCCCTTGGCTGACCCCCTCAAGAGGTGGCCTCTGGGACTTCTGGATTCAGAACCTGCATGTCACATTTGAAATCTGCTACACGAGGCCGCGTCTGCTCAGACTCTCCATCAGTCTTCAGCAAGTGCGAGTGACAGTCCCATGCTGGATGGAGCATCACCGGTTCCAGGTGGCAGGCTCAGGTGGGCGAGGGACAGCCTTTGCGTCACTGAGGAAACCAAAGGCTCGAGTCCCTGCAGCCCCCGCTCGCAGGCCCCGGAGACCGCACCCGAATACTTTGGAAATGTGTAATTCGCACCCTCATCCCCCTCCCACGGACCTGGGGTTCAGGCGCTGCTGATTCATTTTGAGAAGCTCCGCTTTCCACAGCACATGAGGAAGGACTGTCCCCCGCCAGAGCCATGTGTGTTTGCTATGATTCATCAGATCGTCTGCAATCTCCTCAAAAATAGCCCTTACGCAATCCAGGAGCCGCTGGGAGCCTCGCAGCGCAGGGGCTTCCCCTCTTAGTCACCCTCTGGGCCTCGATCCACTTCCACGCAGCCACGGGAACGCGAAGGGACAGGCACATGCCCAGAAGAGGAACTTGGGAAATCAGCAAACAGGGCGACGGCAGCCCCTCGGGGTTGGCAACGGCGATGAGGCAACCTCGCAGCTGTGCGGCTCCTGTAGAAGTGAAACGTGCACGGTAAACAAAATCTCTCTGGTGCGGGGTGCCACTGGGGTCTGGGAAGGAAGAAGGGACAGGGCTGGCTTGCTCTTTCCACACATTCAGATGTTTGCTGCTGGGCAGGCCGCAGCTGTGCTGAGCCCAGGCAGGAAGGAGGGGCAAGGAGGTGAGGGGACAGAGAGGCTTCCAGCTGGTGCCCCCCTGCTGGCCCTTAGGGCCTCTGGGTCCCTCTGGTGTGTGGCCTCTGGGTGCTCACGGAGTCACCCTGGGGAGCTTGGAATAAACAGTGTGCTCGGGTCCTGGCTCCAGAGATTCTCGTTCAGTTGACAAGAGTGGGGCCCGGCCACTGGTGTTATGTTCCAGCAGGCGCTGTATGGTTGCCTACTCCAGTGCCACACTTGGTAGTCTGGAAACTAGAGCCAGAGAGAAGGAACAGTCCCAAGGTGACACAGCAGCTCGTGGCCAAGGCTGGACTGGAACTTTATACTAGTCTGCAAAGCCCTGAATGATCTGATCTCCCCGTCACTTCTCTGAATCCTCTGACCACCTTCTCTGCCTCTTCTCTCTCTCCCCACTTTCCTCCCTCTTTCTATCTCTCCTTCTCTCCTCCTGTTTTCCTGTCCCTTCCTTTCTCTGTTTCTCCTTGTCTATCTCTCCCTCTCTCTGTATCTGAATGTGTCTCTGACTCTCTGTCTCTCTTCCCTAGCTCTCTTTTGCCCTCTCCTCCTCCCTCCCACTTCTTTCCCTCTCCCCCCCCCCACTTCACACAACACACCAAGCACGCTCCCACCCCAGAGCCTTTGCACTGGATGTTATCTCTGCCTTTATCCCAGTGGTCCCATGATCCACTCTCTCAAGTAACTCCAGTCAGTCCCTTCTCTAATTAATGTCAGTTCCTCATACCACTTTCTGTGTCAGTGGCCCTTCTGTCACTCTCCATTCCCTCACCTGGCCTTATTTTCTTTCATGTCATAGCCTGACCTTATTCTTTTATTGCTTTTTCCCCTATAGGATCAGTTCTGGCAGAGCGGGACCGCCCCTGCTGTCCCCCAGCACTGGCACATAGCACATGGAGCCTCTCATGAATAGCCACAAACCAGATTATTTCTACATAAATGGTGTCCCTAAAACACACCCTATAGGACCAAGGACTGCTTCATAACCCACATGCCAGGGTGATCACAGCCAGAAAATGGTTGTCCCAGCCCAAAAACCTCCTGGGGAGGCCCTTCCAACAACGCTACCATTGTAGTGTGCCGACTTATGGACTTCACAGTTTACTGGCCCCCACCTCTTTAACTTGTATCCAAATACCTTTTTTCAACCAATCACAACCCCTGCATGTATACCTATTTATCAATCACAAAATGATTTCACAAATCTGCTTGGTCCTCATGGCAAACCGGGGAGCTAGATGCCACCACCCATCATTTCACAGACAAAGTCTCTGTGGCCCAGAAACTCAACTCAGCAGCCCCAGATCACACAGCATCGGATGGAACCAACACTGCACCTGCAGCCAAGCCTGAGCAAAGCCCAGTTCTTCACTCTGGCCTCCATCCCAGCTGCCACTACACAGGGTGTGTGATTTGTCACCCACCTCAATGCCAGGCTTTGCCAGGAATCAGGTCTGGCTATTGGCCGTGGTATCCCTCTCCAGAGGCATGGGGAGTTTGCCGTGCTCAGAGAGACGCAAAAGATCAGGCCCCAGCTTCCGCAAGTCAGTCCAGGAGAGGAACTGCTAATGCCCTCAGCAAGCCCACTGTTTCAGCCTTCATTCTCCAAAGACCAGATCCTGAAACAAGGACAAGAGTTCAAGCAATTAATTTTGGAGGTGGCCCAAAGGAGCAGAAGTGAGAGGTAGGGTCAGTGAGTTGGGAAAGAAGAAAGTCAATTGATGTGTACTCTTTTGAAGTCGCCCTTGTAGGCTGGGAGCTAGAATCTTCAGGGACCTAATCTCCAGGCTACGCTCGTGCTAAGCTGAGTGGGCTCCTACAACCAGCCCAAGGCAAAAAAATCAGTCACATGTTCCCAGTACCTAAGGTGGGAGGCTGTGAGCTGGTGACTAAATTCACATGAACCACACACCCCAGGTGCAGCCAAAGACTAGAGACAGGCCAAGGGGATTTGTCACAGAGCACCAAAAACCTCTCCCAGCAACATTAACGGAATGAGCACTGCTCACAGTCTCCCCAGGCGACAACTTTGAGAGTAGTCCAAGTATGTTTAAAAGGAAAAGCTGGTCACGCCTCCCATCCAGCTATGTCCATCAAAGAGTCACGATTAGATATGTCAACATTTTCTCATCAACTTCCTGTGACTAACACCTGGCATGAGGGGCCCTACCCCAGCCTACAGCAGCACACGGGGTTCCCAGGTACCCTTGCCTTGATCTTCAGCCCATCTCAGTCATACCAAAGGTCTAGCACAGGTGTCCTCAAACTATGGCCCGCCTAGGACATTTATCCCACCCACTGGGTGTTTTTGCTGCCACTACCTGTCCTGCTTAGTACCGACTTGTCCCGGGGCCTGCAGTCTGGCCCTCCAACTATCCGAGGGATAGTGACCTGGCCCCCTGTTTAAAAAGTTTGAGGACCCCTGCAGGTACTGGGTCTTCTCTGGTGAACCCAGGCTCTGTCTCCATTGAGTCCTTGCCTCAAGAGATCCTCCCCAAGCTCTTGTCTCACAGCCTCTGGGAATCAGGTAGTTTACAAGGCCTGTGCCTCTAACCCAGACTCCTTGTTGGACAGATATGGACACTGAGGGGAAGTGACCAGCCAAGGCCCTCTGCAAGGTGCATCTGGTCCTATAGCCTTTTGTGTGTAGACCCAGAGCTAGCTACATAATTTGCAAAGCCCAGTGCAAAAAAAAAAAAAAATTCAAACATTAGTAAGAATTTCAAGATGGTTACAGCAGAGCCAATCAAACCAAGTGTGTAGTCCTGAGTATGGGGCCCTGTGCCATCACTTGGGTCACACACCTGTGAAATCGACCCTTTGCAGTCCCTGCCTCTCCCAAAGAAATTCCAAAGAGATGGTGTGGGCTACTTCAAAACCAACAGATTTCAAATCAAAGGAGCCTGGTTTAAATCCTAACTTTGCCTTTCACTTCTGCAACTCTGAGATTAATTGCTTATCCCCTCGGGGTCTTAGTTTCCTTACCTGTAGAAAGGGGACAAGATGGCAAAGTGATGTAAAGGGGCACGCAAAAGCCACTGAGCAAATATGAGCTCATCACGCCCCCACCCTGCTGCTCCCTCCTCCCTATCAGTTTCTTCCCCTTTAAGCTCAAAGCACCACACTCACCCACCACCCCATCATCTTCCTCCTTGCCATGGTCTAAACCACAAAGTAACAGCTGGACAAAGATGGGGACAATGTCACAGCAATGCCACATGGGGCATTGACGTGGGATCAGATCGATGTTCCAGTGAGGGCCTTGGACTCCTTCATCCTTGGTTGTCTCTTCACCGGCCAGGCTTCGCCAGACTGGAGCCACCAAGTCTGGCTGCACCCCTTTCCTCTCCAAGGAAGGGCCAAAAGTCCCCAGGGCTTGCAATTCTTTGTCACCTCTCTTCCTCTGGCAGGAAGGAGAACAAAGGGAGAATGAGGTGGCACTGGGCCTCCACTGACTCATCATGGCACTGTGGGCAGGTCAAAAATGATGATCCTTGACCTCAGCTTTCCCATCTCTAAAATGGGGCTAATGATGCCTGCCACTCAGGGACAGGATGTTGGGAGAGCACTCATTACAGTTGCCATTGGTGCTGTCATTGTGCTTTAGCTAATGATATGCTGCCTTTGGGAGTCCCCAGAGGGCTCTGGGAGCTTTGGGCAGACACATTCTTCCTCATCTTCAAAGCATCCGTGAGAAGCAGGTAGGAGGTAAGTGTCAAGTTATGGGAGAGGAAAGGCAATCCCAAGAGGTAAGTGCCTTTGTGGCAGAACAGGCTGAGAAGGCATTCCTGGGGGGCCCCGTGTGAAGTGTGTAGTGGAAGGTACTCAGCCTGCAGTGACAGAGATACCTGAGTTCAAATCTGTCCTCTGCTGGAACTGAGTCAGCCAGCCTTGGATAGGTCAACCTCTGCAAGCTCCATCCTAAAGTGGGAATAACAATGCCTGCTTCTCCGAGTGGTGGCAAAGGTAAAATGAAAACATGTGCATGTAAACACCAGCACCCAGTAGGTGCTCCACAAACGTGTGTCCCAGGCCGACACTGAGTACAAAGAGCAGGATGCCCCAACCCGATGTCCATGTTTGACACTGTCTTTGAAAGTGCTTTGCTGAATCTCCTCATCTTCATAATTGCATTTTACATCTTTGTTAAGCCACAAACCGTGCAACTCTAGGTTCAGAAAGTATGGTTGTTATGAGTGACTAGGTTTCCATCATTCTCCCGGGGACACCTGGCCCTGGGCTCCTGTCAGGAGGAGGTGGGGAGTAGAGAGAGACCCAGGCTCCTGTCACAGGTAAAACCTGGCTGGAGGCACGGCTACCTGTGAAGTGTCTGCTTGGTCCTCCAGCAGCGTGCAAAGGCCTCACACACCCCTCTCATTGACCATCCCTGCAAGGGTTCACCTGAGATATGGTGGCCTGGAGAGTATGAGTGACTTGACCGTGATTACACGGTGACTGAGAGGCAGAGCCAAGATCCAAACTGAATTCGTGGCATCCCATAAGCACATTATAATGTGACGCCCCAGGGCAGAAACCTGGCTGGAGCTGGCAGCAGGTTGAGACTGTCTTGCCCAATCTCTAGGCTTGAGGCTGAAGAAACAGGTGTTCAGGGAGGACAAAGAGTTTGGAGGGACTGAACAAGCTGGGACCTGTGCCGAGGGCCTTCCTTTTCCCCTTGGTGGGGTGGCTCGGGGAAGTGAGTGGACAGGCTCCGGGGCGCTGACCACAGACACATGCCGGCCGCTGACTCAGACCCAGCAGGATCCCGAGTATGAAGAGGGGCAGGAGTGCTTCTCTAATGCCAGCAAAGCACCTAGCCTTGTCTATCATCATCCAGCTAAGCACCTACTGTGTGCCAGGCTTAGGCATGCAGAGGGGAACAACCATGGCCATGCCCTCCAAGTGGAAGGATGACATTGTCCGCACAGTGCAGGTGGAAACAGAAGCTCAGGAGGTCCTTGCAGAGCTCCAGGGTGGCAGACGCATCCAGGTGCCAGGATGGTGGTGAACTCCAATTCCATGGGACAGAAGATCCTCATAGGAAGAGGCTTCTGGGCCTCACCAGCTGGGCCTCTCCTTCCAGCCGTTCCTCCACTTCCTCCATAATAAAGTGGTGTTAGTAAAGTGTTAAAAAAGGCAACAGTAGCCGCTCAGGGAGATGACTTGTCTAAAGCCACAGTGTGCTTGGTGGCAGAGCTGGGCCAAGAATCCAGAGCAAACCCTGGTGCTGGCCCCTCTCTGTATATGGCCACTGTATACCCTGGGCCAAGGGAAGAACTCCAGGGTATATCAGGAGGCAACAGTGACTGTGTAATTTATTGTCCAAACCAGGACACTTCTGAGAGGGAAAGGGGGTGTTTGAGTCATTACACTAGGGCAACAGGCACACACCAGACTGTCCCAGGCGCAATGGGACTCCGGGTCACACAAACCACCAGCCTACTTGTCAGGAGCTTCCCACCTCTCTGGGTTGTCGTATCAACCCTGAAAAGTAGAGGTTAGTGCTGTTTCTCTGAGTGACAGATTCTGAAACTGAGCTCAGGAATGGGGGCTGAAGGCAGGGTGGTAATAAAACCTGCCAGACCCCAGAGCTAATAGGCCACAGCAAAAGACCAGTGAGCGGACAGACTCTGGGACCTGGATGAATAAAGAGGCAGGCAGGGAGAGCATCACTGGCCAGCCCACCTGGGGGCAGGTTTGTGGCTGCCATCTGTCCTCTGTGACGGAGCAATGCCATGGCAGGCTGGTTATTAGACATGTTTAATTTACCCTTTAAGAAAGGGATCCCAGGGCAGGCAGAGATAGTAGAGGCCCCCGTGGGATAGGGGCAGGGAGGGGTCCTGTGGAACCAGGAAGGTCTCTCCCTCCTGGAGCTACCAGGGAGCTAGCAGGAGCTGCTGAGTGTGGCTTGGCCTCCCTGGACAGTGGTGTCTCTGCAAGGGAACCCCTCAGCTTCCTTCCTTTTTTTTACTAAGCTGGCTGGAAATCAGCCAGTGGGAGGTCCAAGGGCCAGGAGAGCCCTGAGAGATGTAACAGCCCAGCCATGCAGGACGGGAGGCAGTGCCTGGAGCTCGGTAGGACCCGGAGAGGCACAGCCAAGAGTTCTGCAGGCCAATCCATGCAGGCCCACCACAGGGGCCATGCCACTTCTCTGCCTGTAGATGAGCAGAGGGGGCCTGGAGTCCGCAGAGGCCTCTCCACAGCCCCTGCAGCTGCAGGGCCCAGGGTGCGAGGTTCCCCCAGCCCCACCTCCCAGCACTTTGCTTTCTAACAGGAAGTTCCTTCCTCTTTCTATGTTTCCCCCGTTGGCCTGTACCCAGCTATCCCCAGCCCAGAGCTTGGGGTGACTTTCAGGAACCTGTCATTGTGAAAAACCTAAACCACTCCCAATGGGCCATCTCTAACCACCTGGGGTGAATGAGGTCCTGTGAGCCTGGAGGGCAGGGCCATCGAGCTGTCAGGCTGGATCCTAACTTCCAAGAAATAAGAGCCCATGGTCACTGCAACCATCCTCCCACGCCCCACCCACCCACCCACAAACTTCTGAAGGAGGAAGCCCCGGGATGGGGCCTGGCAGGAGATGCAGGGAGTGAACCTGGGTGGCAGCTATGAAAATGGAGAGTGGACAGATTAATGCCAACAGGACTTGGGGATGGATTATATGTGAGTGCAGGACAGATCTCTGGGTGGCCTTGGACTGACCCAGTTCTCCCCCCTTTCTTGCTTGTGGTTCTCAAGAATAGCTATAGGAGCCAGAAGGCAGGAATGCGTTCTGTGTTCCATGGTACTGGGGGATGAATACGGTTACTGATCATTTAATGTGTGTTTTCAAAAAACTAGACAAGGGGATTTTAAATGTTCATAACAGAAAGAAATGATAAATGTTCAAGGTGACGGATGCACTAAGTACCCTGATTTGATCATCCTACATTGCATTCATGTATCAAAATGTGACTCTGTATCCAGTCCTACAAGTATGCACAATGACTATGTGCTAATGAAAAATAAAAGGTAAAGAAGAATAACTATAAAAATGTGCTGGGAATGTAACATCCTGAGATAAGAGGAGCTGGCCAGATGGCCTGGGTCCTGTTCCATTCGCCCTCCCCCCAGAGCAGGACGTCCTCTAACGCTTTAGCCCAACAAGTCACATTACTCTGAGGCACATATTCCAGGCCAGGCTGCCTTTTGGGGTAACTCAGCTGAGCAGAAGTGCAGTGGACATTCCACCCACCCTAGACAACTTTCTGTGCCTTGGGAGACCGGCTCACAATGAATCCTCGGCCTCCCTTATCTTGCTGCCTATCTGTAAATGATAAGTCTGCTTCATGTAACTCGTGCTCATGGGTATTCTGCCTCACAGATTCAGACAAGTTGGCAAGCAGTGTACAGTGTGCCTGCTTCACGGTGGAGAAGAAGGAATCAGCCCTAAGGTCCTTATTTACCAGAATAGTTCTACCAAAGTATGACTAAATGAACAATTTGTCAGCAACAAATAACACTGGTGGTGGGCTTATTTACCAGATAGCAGAAAACAAGGCTTTGGGACCACATGACCCAGGACAATGGTCACACAGCATCATCCAGACCAGGACAGAGATTCTCACGGTCAACCCAAGTTCTAAATATTACAACACAAATTTCCAATGTGACATTTCTCAGAATTTAGCCAAGTAGAGTCCATTTAGCTCTGGGGTCATAAAAGACTTGGACCCAGAACTGAGACAAATGAAATGAGAGCCCAGTGTGGGAACTGGGGGAACAGCAAGAACTGGTTCTTAAGTTTAACTGATGCTTAAACTGAAAGGTCTTAGACTTGCCATCTCTAGGACTACTCCTAATACTAAGTGTGTGTCCAAGTGGCCCCAGGAGAAGGCAGAGCAAAGACGTAGAGGCTGGAAACTCAGTAGGACCCCTTATCTGTCCTGGACCTTAGCCCAAAGAAGCAGTTGCATGTAGTAAACAGAGAGGTGCCACGTCAGGCTGCCGGCCAGGGACGGGGAGTCCTCCCTTTAGAAAACACCCTCAGCTGTCCGGCTTGGGCCTCAGTCGTGGTCTCCTACAGCAGTCGGATCTTCATCTGAGTCTGTAGACCCCTGAGGCTATGTGTCTCACAGATGCAGGTCCCCTGAGCAGACCCCAGCAAGGAACAGTTCATGTACACCCTGAAAAGGAGTGACAGCGAGACAGTAAACAGAGTTTTACAACACCTAGAAGTATTACGATAAAATAATCAAAGGCAAAACAGGTTGCCTCCAATTCCCCTTTGAAGCTATTTCACAAACTAAATTCCTTTCCTTTGACCAACTTTCCCAATCCTCACATATTTACCTTGCAGGGGAGGCTGGTAACTTGCTCAGAGCCACATCCCCTGTGGCAGGGCTCCACTCAAGGGGGCACCCCTAGAGGACACCCCCAGCTCTCCTCCAGAGCCAGCAACCCTCCAGCAGGACACAGCCCCAGCCAGTGAGCTGACATTTCCACAATCACCTTGCGGGGGGGGCCACAAGGCTCCCATTTTATAGATGAGAAAACTGAGGCTCCAAAAGGTTCAGGAATTCATCCAAGAATCACAGCCAAGCCTGGTCACCCTTCACACCCAGGGCTCTGTCACTGCATGAGCAGCTGCTCAGGTATCAGTCTCAAGGACTGTTTATACTGTTAAAAATTATAGAGACCTCCACCAAGCTTTCATTTTTGTGGTTTATATCTAGTAATATTTGGTGTATTCAAAATTAAAAATAAGAAATGTTTAATCTCTATTAGTTCGCTTAAAATAACAATGACAAACTCATTACTCATGAACAGAAATAATATCTTTTCATAAAAAATAAGAGTGGCATCATTTTGCCTTTCAGAACCTCTTGAATGTTGAGCTTAAGAGAAGAAAGCAGGATTTCGTATCTGCACCTGTGTTCAGGACATTGCCATATACTGTTTGGATTCATGTATCTGAAGAAAATCCCAGGATCTCACCCTCTGAAAGGGCCCCTGGAGCAGACTGAGAATGACTACACTACATTATCCTACTTCACTTCTAATGCCCCAAGCCCAAGTTCCTAAAACTCAACTTGCACATAGCAGATGCTTAACATGTTTGTTTGCTAAATAAGCAAGTCCAGAACAAAAGCTGGCTGGGGGATGGGATGGGGGAGGTCGAGTCTTTAGGTCTAAAAGCAGGTTTGGGGTTCATCTGTGGGGTTCAATTATCCAGACCCTTCCTTGCCATGAGGTGGAAGGGGAGCAGGCTAGTCAATCTAAGTCAGGGCTGCAGCGAGAGGTTACACAGGGTGTGGACTCTGTAAGGACATCAGAGGTGGTACCAACTCATTCCGCTCCCCAAGACACTGCGCTGGAGCAGGGCTAAAAAAGGGAGTACTCTCTTGACTTGAACAATGCTGCTGGCACACCAAAGCTTTACCACTTACCATTTAGGTGTGAGTCCCCCAAACACGTGTTGTTATGGCAAGGGACGAGGAAGTCACACATTCTTGGAGAAGGTACCAGGAGATGCTGCAGCCACCCCTGGGCTGACCCAGGCAGGTAGGGCTGCAGAGAGTGCCCATGAATCCTCATTTCAGCACCTCTTACACAGCTGGGGCCTCCCTCTGGACCAGCTGCTAACCTGGTGAGCAAGGCTGGGCAGCCACATGAGTTGGCAGCCACTAAACACACAGCCAGGGTAGACCCTAGAAAAGGATCCTGAGAAACAAGTAGTGTGGCCTGCCGGTCTTCAGTGTTGTGCAATGGCTTTCATCCTAGAGACATTTTGTCCCCTAGAGAACATATGCTGATGTGTGAAGACATATCTAGCTGTCACAACTGGGGTGGGGGGCAGGGAGTCTACTGGCATCTAGTAGGTAAAGGCTAGAGATGCCACTGACATCCTGCAGTGCTCAGGCCACCCACAGGAAGAAATGATCCAGCCCGAATCAGTGCTGAGGCTGGGAAACCCTGGTGCAATGGAAAGAATATGGGCTGTAATCTCAGGGGAACTAGGTTCAAATCCCCACTGGGCTGCTACTTCTGCAACTCTGTCATTCTTACCTGGCTTTGCTTTTTCTGTGCAGTGGAGGGAATAATACCCACCTTGCAAGTCTGCTGTGAGGATCCAATGGGGAGCGAGCCAGGCGTGTGCCTACACTTGCCAAATGAGTCCCATGGACTCCACAAGCTGCAAACAGTAGTAATAACATCAGTGACCCTCTATGCAGTGTCTGCCACCGCTCACACTCTGCTAGCTGCCAGGAGAATGACATCCGTCTCTACTTCCTTTCCGGAAGTTCACACGCAGCCCCGCAGCCAAGCAAAAGTTCTACGAATGCAGCTATTTAGGTGAACGTGCATGAGAACGACGGATGCAATGTTTTTTATTTAAAAAAAAAAAAAATCAAGAGTTTATGGGTGGAAAGGATTTTTTCCTTCTCCCTTTTCCAAAAAAAGAAATCTTTCATGTTATTTTTATGTTGGTTTTTCCCAACAAAAGGAGGAAAGAGAGAGATAGAATGCATTCACTTTTTTTCCAAAAAAAAAAAAAATATGTAAATGATTGAATGTGGACATAAGTGCTTATTTTTAAGTCCTAACAGTGGTCTTGGCATAAATCTAATTTCCACATATCAAATCATTTCCTGATACATTGTTGGCATTTCACAAAGGCAGGTAGGTACTGGGTCTTTGAGTAAAGCTAGGAACAAACCCCTTCATTTGTCTGCCCTGAGCAGCAGCACTTTCCTCCTCCGTAAAGCTGGACCTAACCCAGTGCTGACAGTCAATGTGCATGGTGGGTGGGAGAAATCAAAGAAGGCTTCCTGGAGGAAGCAAGATTTGGGCCACATTTTTGAACACAAGGATTTGTGGGGAGGAGGGGAGGCCGCCGAGGGCAGAAATGATAGGTACAAAGGCTCAGAGACAACTGCCCCAGAGAGAACAGCCCTGGGGAGGCGCTGGAAGACACACTGGCTCCAGAACTCTCTGGTGGAAATGAGTCACTCAGGTGTAATTTCTGCAGCGTCCTTCAGCAGAGGGTAGACGAGGCCCCTGCTGACAACTCTGTCTCCCTGAGGCTCCCTGCTGAGAAGCCAGGAGCACCCCCTGCTCACATTGTTCCTGCACCCATCGCATACCAGGAGCCGCCCACCTTGGCTGGTGCTCCAGCCCCGTGGTGAGCCCCAGTCTCCTCTCTGTCCTCCCAGATCCCACATACTGCACACTAGGGCATCCTGGACAGCTGGCTTTCCTTCTCTGAGCCTCAGCTTTAGGGTGAGGGTGAGTCTGATGGCAGACCATCGGAAGGAACCAGGAGATCCTGAGGAGGTGCTGCCTGGCACACACTCCTCCTCCTTAAAGAAAGTGTGTGCCTAAACGCAAAGACAGACCCAGGATTTTAAAGCTCGCACAAGATCAAGCTTTGAAGGAGACAGGGATGAGGGGAGGCACACTTCTAACAGCCTCCCTTCCCTGCATCCCCACACACACAGGAGTTCACACAAAGAGTAAAAAAATACCCTTTGCTGGGTGCCTACTAAGTGTTGGCACTTAATTTGCCTTTGCATACCACAGCACATCTGTCCTATAAGGAAGACACAGACACACATGGAGACCAAAGCTTAGTAAAGGTGGATAACAGGGCTGGCAGAGTTCAATTGGGTGACGTCTGTTCCTTCTGCTAGACCACCATCCCAGTCACTTCCCATCTGCCTGCATCCCACTCCCACACGGGTTTCAGTCTCCCCTTTGGGGCTGCACCAGAGTTTGGCCCACTGCACCCACCCGCAGCCTTCTACTCCCATGTCCACCTCTAGCTAAGATGCATGGTTTCTCCTCTTTCTTGCAGTTAAGTGTCACCATGTAGCCCAGTGGTGACCAGTGAAATATAAGCAGAATCTGCTAGGAAGGGAGCAGCATCTGGGAAAGTTTGTGACTTTCCCAGTAAAAGTAAACATCCGAAGCTGGTGAGATCTCCTGCTCCTTCCTCCTGCCTCTCCCATGGGCAGGATGCCGGAAGGTACAGCAGCTATCTTTCTGGACCCGCAACAGTCAATACTCAAAGATGGCAGAGCAAAAGATCAAAAGAGCCTAGATGCTGGTGGCACAGCTGAGTTTCTGCACCAGCTCTTGCCTGCCCACTGGCAGACTCCTTGTTTTATAAGGAAAAATAATCCCCTAATTATTTAAGCTGCTATGGGCTGGGTTTTCTATTACTTGCTGCCAAATGCACTCCTAATACACTAATCACATCCCAATCCTACACCCAACCAAAATACATCCACACCCAAGCCCAACCTGAGCATTATCACTTAACACTATTGCCCCACAGACTCACTGTCCCCCTGCCCACACCTGCCATGAGGAAACCACTCTAACCCCAGCTCCGTGGCATGGGCCTATCCCTAAACCTGATGATTTGTTCCATGGGGGTTGAAGCAGTCCTATCACCTTCTACTCCAATATGATTCAGGATCCAGCAGCCTCTTCCCGACCCTCCCCACTTCCCAAGCTTCAAAAACCACCTCTGCCAGCATGCAATTACTACAGGACATGGAACTGACTTCTTCTGAAGGCTAGTGAGAGTCTAGTCCCAGTTCTTCTGAGTTAGGACAGATTTATCTACCTGAGGTCACATAAACCTCTCATGGTACAGAAAAATTCTGTTCTGTGAGAAAAACAAAGATAAAAACAACAACAAAAACCTTTGCCTTCTCCTAAAGAACTTTATTTCAAAATGCTGGACCATGTTGATCATTTGACAAACACGGTGTTAGGCAATGCCTCCAGGGGCCAAGAGAGACACTCGGGGAACATCTTCCATCCAGGGTGAGCTAATCATGGTGATGTAGCTTTGAAGTAGTTGAGCCAGGCTCTCTCACTTAGATGGGGAACAGAGGAGCTAGAAAAAGAGTCCAGATCCTCAGACCTGACACCCCTCTTTCTAAGGCTGCCGCCACCCCCCCCCATAAATCAATAACAGACTGTTATGAAGACAGTTGGAGCTGCTATTGCCCTTGGGAGTGAGACAGTAGCCACCCCCACCCCACCAGTCTTCAGCTCAATGTCTCGCCAGGAGAGACCCCTCCCTTTTGGTGCAGAGCCTGAACCTCTATCTCCAGTGCCATCTCACTTCCTGTGACCTGGGAGAAGCCCCCACACCCCACAGTCAGCTCTGCCCTGCAGACAGAGCACTGCCCTGCAGAGCATAGACAGAGGTAATTTGTGACATGTGGAGCCCAAAGGAAGATCTAGTATTCATGCTGGGAAAACACAGCACAGGACTAAGGCTGCACTTGGAAAGAATAACATTCCTGGGAGAGCTTCATAACGGTGTGGGCATAGTGGCTCAGGAGTTCAAGACCAGCCTGAGCAAGAGGGAGACCCCATCTCTACTAAAAATAGAGAAAACAAGCAGGCACTGGGACAGGTGCCTGCAGTCCCAGCTACGGGAGAGGCTGAGACAAGAGGATCCCTTGAGCTGGGATTTTGAGGTTGCTGTGAGCTATGAAGCTACCACACTCTACCCAAGGGGACAGAGTGCAAATCTGTCTCAAAAACAGAAAAAACAAACTAGAAGACCGTCATTGCCTCTGAGGAAAGAAAACACCATTTACAACTTGGAAAAATGGACGCAGACCTCAAAGTGGCTGTGGTGGTCGTGGAGGCAGCAAGGGAGAGGCTGTGAGAGTTCTCTTGAGCCTGGACTTTGCTGAACCTCAGCCCATGGTCAGAAACACTTTTTCTCCACTGACTCAGTATCCACACACAGTGGCCTGTGTGCACACACATGCTCACACACACATGCGCACACACATATGCACACACACGCGCACACACACATGCGCACACACATATGCGCACACACATGCGTGCACACATGTGCACACACACGTGAACATCTACGTATCGAAGACAAGAAATGGAGGAGATGGATGGGGGTTGGGGTTCAGAGGTGTTTATGGCAATATTGTCTGGCCCTTAAGGGGCAGGATGACCCTCAGTGACATCAGGGTTACATATGCAAGAAGACAGCACACTCAGAAGCATCCTCATGGGTACTGTGTCTCCGTGCGCCATGAGTCTGTCATCTGGGAGCCTGGAGGACCTGTGTCTGCCTGTGTGTATACTTTAATGTTTGCCCCTACAGGCCATGGGGAAAGAAACATAAGCTCCCGGTGGGGAGATCTTCCGTGTTCTTTCTCCACATCTTCTGGACCCTCTGTGTCATGGGTCTAAGGAAAGCCTGGGCAGAATTCTGGCCTCATTCTGGAATCAGAAAACCTCAGAGCTAGAAAAGGCATTAGAAACATCTGGGCCCAAGTACCCCCTTTTAGAAATGGAAAAAATCAAAAATGCATATTACTAGAGAGCAGAGAAGCTTCAAGAAAGGAGAAAAAGATCAAGAATCGTATGGCTCCTAAGCACCTCAAATGTGACTAGTCCATAGCGAGATGTACAAAATACACCCCAACTGCAAAGACTGAGTATGAACAAGACATAAACTTGCTCAATAATTTTTATATTCATTGCACGTTGAAATGATAATATTTTGGGTTAAAATATATTATTAAAATAGCCTGGGTGTGTTGGCAAATGCCTATAATCCCGGTACTTTAGGTGGCTAAGGCAAGAGGATCACTTGAGCCCAGGAGTTCAAGGTTACAGTGAGCTATGATTATGCTACTGTACTCTGGCCTGGGAACACAGTGAGACCTTGTCTCTAATTAATTAATTAAAATTAATTTTACCTGTTTATTTTCACCTTTTTCAATGTAACCATCAGAAAATGTCAAATTATATATGCGGCCCCCACTTCTGGACCACTTTACATTTCCAGGGGACACCCCGACTCAGAGTCTTGAACCAGTCAAGTTCTCTGAGCCCCAGTTTCCCGGCTGTGGAGTATAGTAATACCAATCTCTTGGAGCTGTAAGGATTAATTGGGAGAGCACACGGAAGTAGTTTTATATCTTAAGAAGCTATTCAGATGAGGGGAGGGAGGGTTGTACATCAGATCCTGGCCAAGAGGCAAAGGCTAGGAAACAAGAAGGATTTAGTAGTTTGACCGTCAGGAAAACACCCATGGGGTCAGCTCTGAGAGTAGGCAGGGTATGTGGCCACCCACCCACCATGAATTTGGTACTGAAAAAAGAACGACTCCATAGTCCCATTACCCAGACCAAGCCTTTCAAAGGCCCAAGTCACCACATCCTTGCTCAGACCATCCCATCCTCACCCTCCACAAGTCCGCAGCCACCCCCCAGCCTCCTCTGGCATGGGAGGCTGTCTCCTTCCAGGGTAACAGGGAGCCTTCTTCCCCAGGGCACCATCCTTACAAGGACCACTCCATATCTCAGTAGGATTTCCCAACAAAGCTTTCTCTCTGCTCTTAGCCAGAGACTCAGTGTTCCAAAGGCTCCAAAAAGAGGGAGATGGCCCCAAACATGGCCTGAGGGGGCCAGGTCCTTCCTGGGACCATCACCAAGGCAATCCCTGTTGCAATGGTGGTCTCGTAACAATTGCTTACAAACCCGGTTAGGCAAGGCTGCTTTTGCGTGATGGGGCTATCTTGAGTAAACAGCATCCTATGTCCCCTGCCAGTCACTTGCTCAAGACATTGCTGGACATTGCATTAGAGCCACTGACACACAGAGTTTTGAAAATGAAAACAGGCCCTCTGGCCTATGATCAGATAGCATTTAACTCATTTATGACTGGACCAAGTTTTCCCAAGGCCCCAGGGCCCCAGAATGGATATTGTCCTGAAAACAAGCAGAAGATGTTGGGGATAGTTGGAGCCTTAGGTCACCTGCAGCAGGCGTCCTCAAACTATGGCCCATGGGCCCCATGCAGCCCTCCTAGGACATTTATCTGGCCCGCCGGGTGTTTTTTGCCACCACTGCCTGTCCTGCTTAGCAGCCGACTCATCCTGGGGCCTGCAGTCCTGCCCTCCAACAGTCTGAGGGACAGTGAACTGGCCCCCTGTTTAAAAAGTTTGAGGACCCCTGACCTACAGGATGAGGCTTCCAAAGGTCAAGAGGCCAAGTGGGGTGTGCATCACCTTGGCCTCAGTAGTCCCCACATGGTGTCTGGGGCTGTCTAGCTTCTTAGGCTAACCTAAGACATGGGTTCCACTTGCAGGGCTAGTTTTATTTATTTATTTATTTATTTATTTATTTATTTATTTATTGCAGTTTTTGGCCAGGGCTGGGTTTGAACCCTCCACCTACGGCATATGGGGCTGGTACCCTACGCCTTTGAGCCCTAGGCGCCACCCCCAGAGCTAGTTTTACCCTGTTTTCTGTCTGATAGATTCTGAATTAAAAGAGATGGATGAGGTGTGTTTCTGGTATCCATCGCTATGTAACAAACCCAAACATACTGGCTTAAAACAATCACAATTTCTTCTCTCTCTCAGCTCTGCTGGTTGGCAAGATAGTTCCCCTGCCGTCACTCACATGGCTACACTTGGGGGTGGTCAGCTGGAGCAGAAATCCAAGATGGCCTCACTTGTGAGTCCAAGAGATGGTGCTGACCATCAGCTGGGACACCTGGGTTCTTCTCACGAGCCGAAGAATGGCTCCTGCACACAGTGGTCTCAGGAGAACGTTCCAAGAGGTGAAGGTGAGAGCCACAGAGGCTGCTGGTCAGAACCTGTGAGTACAGGACCAGCGTGGGAATAAGAGGCAGAGAAATGGACTCTTCCTCTTCATGGAATTGCCAAAAAATACATTTTTCAAGCAACCAAAAGGCAATATACAAGTGGCTCCATGGAAAAATTCCACCTCCATTAGAAAGTAACCTGGTAAACTTATATTTTCTGAACCAAAACTTCAGGGACCCAGACTGACAAAGAATTTCCCTGTGATTCGAGAATGTGTGTACACAGGTGAACCCACGAGCTCACATCGAGTATGCTGAGTGCCGTGTGTGTTTCTCAGCCTTGGATGGACATTAAAGTCACTTGGGCAGTGTTTCCGAATCCTGATTTGGATTTATCCAAAGTGGTTGTATATCTTAAGAAGCTATTCAGATGGAGGGAGGCGGGGGTTGTACATCAGATCCTGGCCAAGAGGCAAAGGCTAGAAAGAAAGAAGGATTTAGTAGTTTGACCGTCAGGAAACTACTAAACCGTCAGCTCCCCCACCGACCTGCTGAATAAGAACTTTGGAGTGGGGCCGTGGGGTGGGGTGGGGTGGGGTGGGGGAGAATAGGGCCTGGAGATCTGGATTTTTAGAAGCTTTGCTAGTAATTCTGATCCACAACCAGGATTGAGAACTGCAGAATTAGCAAACAAGTTTTATGGGAAGTAAGATCAAGGCGGAAATCTACACACGTGGGAGGGACATGAGCTGATCTTTTATGGGTGGGCTCCTGCCAGTCCAACCTGACACATCATTGTTGAGACGACAGAGTCTAACACTGATGTCTGGAAGGGAATCAGACGCAGGCCCTGCTGTCAGATCATAGCCAACGCTCGCCATGGGCCAAGCCTTGCTCTGCAGACTTTGCACACCTCGACTCATTCACTCTCCACAGTTCCATGAGGTGGCTGCTCTGATGAGCCCCATTTTACAAGTAGGGAAACTAAGGCTCAGAGAGGTGGCATGGTTTTTTCACACAGCTAATTAGATAGTAGAGTTAGAACTCAAACCCAGGCCACTTGGCTTCAGAGTCCACACTCCTAACCATCACTCAGAGCACACAGTTCCAGGTGGGAAAGCTGTTGACCCACCACCCCAGGCTATGAGCACTCGGACAGGGAAAAGAAGGGAACCAGTGTTTCCAATTCAGGTTTATCTTAGGATCACCTGGGGAGCTTTGTAAAAATAGGAATGTCCCACCCCCAAAGATCATTTTCGCTTGCTTTAGGTCAGTGGTTCTCAACCTGTGGGTCACAGCCCCTTTGTAACCATGAAAATACATGGTGGCATTAGGAAGGTTGAGTACCACTGCTTTAGGTGGCATCCAGTCATAGAAGTTTTTTAAAAGCTCCCCAGGTAAATCTCCCTCATCCAAGGTTGAGATTATTGGCTCTGTGGTGAGGCAGGAATTCCTTATTCTCTCAGGGAGGATGATGGTGTCACTGTTGGGGGCACCTGTGACCACCATATCCCATGAACTTCCTAGAAATCAAACAAACTCAAGCCAAAAAGAATCTTCTGGTTACTGGACCAGATATCCTCAGTCCTAGTTGCATATTGGTGACAACTAGGTGGCTTGTGGGTGATCGTAACGCCCCACCCGTATATTCTGATTGAGTTGGTCTGGGGTGGGGTGGAGCATCTCTTACACCCATCCCAGCCGTGTTGAGTCCAACGTGTATCCAAGCTGGGAACTACTGAACCCAACCTAAACTTTCAGTTCACAGATGAAGAAAACAAGGCTCAGAGAGGGGAAGTGACTTGCCTAAGGTCACCCAGAGTGCTTGCTGCAGTGGCAGGGCTGGAGCCCAAAGTTCCTGGCCGGTGCTATTCCATGCTGTAGCCCCTCGTGGTTTGCAAAATTATTTCCCATATGCTACCTGGCTGGTCTATACCTTGGAACACTAGGTTGCTTCCTGTTAACGTTTCATTTCACAGGAACCTGGGCCCAGATAGGGAGAGTGACCTGCTCAAAGCAAAAGCAGCAGAGGCCAGACAAGAACTCAGGTCTCCTGAATGCAGATCAGTCATAGGTCTGCCACGTTCCAGCATCTGGGGCTTTCCTGAGCCTCGACACAGGAGCTGCAGGCTTAGACAACCCCTGAGGACAGGTTGTGCAGTAATCCCCAGTGGGAGCTGGCCAGGTGCACTGGAAGTTCTACTCAGTGATAATCCCTGACCCACTGGTCTGAATGCATTGAGATTTCCTGTTTACAACATGTTTGCATCTATTATCTTCAACGGGACATTGATAACAATTCCCATTTTACCAAAGGACAGAGTGACACCCTAGGACCAACACTAAGAGAGGAACCAGAACCAGGTCTGCGAACTGTGCCCATTCCCCCTCAGGCCAGCTGCCGGGGCCAGGGCCCAGGATCTGCCTGCTCTGTGAAGTTCTCCCACCCAGCCCGGACTGATGGCTGGCAGAGCTTATAACCAGAGGGCAGCCCAGGGTACCGTGTGTGCAGGACAAGTGCCCCAGTGGGACCCGTCCTGGTTTCTGGTTACCTGTTGCTGAAAGACAAATATTCTGCAAAGTGGCAAGAGCAGAAAAAAGACCTCACTCCTCACTTACGGTAAAGCCCAAAGTAGGGAAGCAATGTCCACCCTCTTCCCTTCTTCTCATCTAACCATTTGAGGATGGTGGTGATTAAAGCCTACTTCCCCTCGTCCACACCTCCTGGCAGTGGCCAGACCCAGGAAGGTGGACCTTCACGAAGGATCAGGGTGGCTGATGTCTTATTTTATTCACCAAGCATCAAAACAATTCTTGCTGTTCCAAGTGCTCTGAATGAAGGCTACTTTCACAATAGCCCTGTGTAAGAAGAGCACTGCTACTATCTCCACTTTCGAGATTAGGAAATTATTTTAATTACAGAAAGGTTAACTGACTTGCTCAGAGTTACTCAACTAGGAAGAGGCAAAGCCAGGGTTTGAACCCAGGCAATCTGGATCCTCAGTCCATGTTCTCGACCCCTGTGGTTTCCCAGGCAATGTTTGCCTGAGTGTCTGATGCTAGGCCAGTGTCCCCAGAGGGGCTCTAAGCACAGTGCAAAGTGAGACCTCACACCCCACTGGCTCTCTAATCTAGATGAAGGCAGCGTCAACACTAGCCATTTCCCAGAGTTGCAGTGAGTGCAGGTCCACATGGATGTCCGTTTCAGGTCCTCTCTGCCACCTTCCTCTCCTTCCTTTCTCCGTTCAGCTGTGACTAGTTTGCACATGGCCAGCAGTAAGCCAGGCAGTCAGGGGCATCGTAACCCCCATTGTACAGCAGGAAAGGCTGAGGCTCTCCTGTAAATGGCAGTGCTTAGAATTAAATCCCCTGCTTCATCATATCATTCTGTTTTTTTCAAGACCCCTCAAAAGTGATCCAGCAGGAACTGTGGCCACTGTTATGGGAAAATGAAGGCACAAGTCATGTGATCTTCTGAGGGTCCACGTCTGTGAACTTCTGAGCGGATTCTCTTCAGTCTCCTGCTTCCACCATTTGCCCACGTCTGCTGCCAGCCGTTCCATCATCGCAGCTCCTGGAATGGAGAGACACATGTTGAGCTTTCCATTACTTCTGGAACCCGCTGGGTATAAGCTCTGACATCTCCAAATGGCCCAGTGACCTCTCAACCCAAAGGGAAGAAGCCAAGTCTGTCCCTGCAGCTGTTTCCATCTTGGGATGTCCCAAGAACCAGTCTCTCCTGGGTGAGTGGCAGGCCCAGTCACCATGGAGGGAGAGCAGGGTGCAGGTGGGGCTGCATCCTAGTAGAGCTGGCAGCTGGCAGTGGTGGGCACAGAGATCTCAGGAATAACAGCAACCAGCATGGGATAAGCACTAAGTAGGCACCAGACATCACTCTGGGTACCTCAAGCCTCACAAACACCTAGGGTGCGAGCTCTCCAGAACACTCAGAGGTTCACTACCCCCAGAAGTGAGGGCCTCTGAGGAACACCTGTCATGAGGCTGGCAGTCACCTGGCTGTGGCCCCAGAGGTCTCCCAGGGTCCGACCACAGCCTTGAGATCCTGGGTCCTGCCCTCTGCACCCTTTCCCAATCTCCATTTTGCAATCAGTCCGACTGACCCAGTAAACATCTACTCTGTGAGGAGAACCATCTTCCTGACCCTTCTCCACATGTTTCAGAAAAGAGCCCAGGGCTGAGGGGGAGGCTGGGGACTCAGCATCAGAGGAGAGGCCAGAAGGCTGGGCTACCTGAACACCAACCGTGCTGCCCAAGCTTCCTGACTGGAGCCAAACACAGCAAAAAGAAGAGAATCCTCGCAGAGGAAACCAGAAAGCATTCTTCTTGTATATGCTTAATGGGGGCTTCAGGGCCGGGGTGGGGGAAGATAGGAGACAGAGGAAAGGAAAGCTGTAAGTCCAAGTTCAGAGAAATGTTTCCAAACAGCCTCTGGCTCACAGGAGTGCAACCTTAGGCAGCTCACTAAACTTGAGATTTCTCTTTTGTAGAATTGTAGAGAATCACGGCTCCCTCCCTGTGTCCCAGGATTAATGTCACACATTTCTCATTTTAGTTCCATGCAGCTTGATGAGGTACAGAGGGTATATGCATCTCCTTTACTGTGCAGTGGAGGACACGAAGGCACAGAGAGGGTGATTCCTTCCACCAAACATTTGATAACTTCCTACCGGGTACACGGGACCTGGGAGACTTTGGGTACACCCAAGAAAGAACAAATAAGTTAGCTGAGGCAGGAGGCAGGGAGATCCCTGGAGCAGACCCAGCCCCTAAAGCTGCTGCCTCCCAGCAACAGGGGCTCTGAGGGTGGAAGAGAAACTCCTTAGCAGAACTGGAATCAACCTGCCTCCTTGGGCCTCCGAGGCACGTCTGTCCACATGCTTGCAACATCTTCATACATTCACTGGTCGAGTTCTCAGCAGCAGGAGAGAAGAATCATGACTTATATGATTATTTTTATCCCGAGCCAAATAACTAATATCTGACCCTTTGTAGGCACTTAATAAATAATAAATGCTTATTGTCTGAATGAATGAATGAATGGCAACAAGGGGAAGTATGGGAAGTACATTCTAAGTGAAGGAAACCGAGTCAATGAGAGTATGGAGATAGGAAAGCCAGAGCCCCTCTGAGCAGAGGTACCCACTCCTACCTTGTTAAGCCCTCAGTCCCCATCCCCTGGACATTCTGTGTCATTCCCTTAAAAACATAGGCAACACCCCAAGAACGGAGGAGGAGGTGAGATGGTGCAGGGAGAGGAAGCCACACCACTTGGTTGACTGCTGCCGTCCCCTTTCCATGCCAACCCCCCTCTTTGGGATTGTGAGGATGAAAGATAAATCTAGAATTTTTTAACATTGGCCTGAAATTTTCTATAAGCCTGGCATTAGAGGCTTCATATGTATATTTCAAGATTTCAGTCCTAAACTTCACTGAAGTGGGCGGGACTTTTTAAAATCATCGTCATTATTATTGCATAAGTAATACATGTTTGTTGTTTTTTTAAATTCTAATAGGGAGCCAGGCACAGTGGCTCATCCCTGTAATCCTAGCCCTCTGGGAGGCCGAGATGGGAGAATTGCTTGAGCTCAGGAGTTTGAGACCAGCCTGAACAAAAGTGAGACCCTGTCCCTACTAAAAAATAGCAAAATTATCCAGATATTGCAGTGGGCTCCTGTAGTCCCAGCTACTCAGAAAGCTGAGGCAAGAGGATTGCTTGAGCCCAGGAGTTTAAGGTTACCGTGAACTAGGCTGATACCATGGCACTCTAGTCTGGGGCAACAGAATAAGACTCTTTTTTTTTGTAGTTTTTGGCCAGGGCTGGGTTTGAACCCACCACCTCTGGCATATGGGGCCGGCATCCTACTCCTTTGAGCCACTGGCGTCAGAATTTTTTTTGTTTAGAAGCAGAGTCTCACCTTGTTGCCTTGGCAGTAGAGTGCCCTGGCATCACAGCTCACAGCAACCTCCAGCTCTTGAGCTTAGGTGATTCTCTTGCCTCAGCCTCCCCAGTAGCTGGGACTATAGGCACCTGCCACAATGCGCAGCTATTTTTTGTGCAGTTTGGCCAGGACCAGGTTTGAACCTGCCACCCTCAGTATATGGGGCCAGCGCCTTACCCACTGAGCCACAGGTGCCACTCAATAGAATGAGACTTTATCTCCAAAAAGAAAAAGAAAAATTCTAATAGGGGAGTAAGGTGCAAAGTAGGATAGAGAGAAAGCACCCTGCCAGCACCAATGCCAGCTTGGCCTGATGACAAGGCAGTAGGAAGGTGTGGGGTCCCAGCGGGGCCCTGCATCAGTCCACACCTGCCTTCCTGACCTGGGCTCCCAGCCCCAGCACCATCCCCCACAAACCCCACCTGGAGAGGTCCAGAGTGGAGCAGAATGGTCCATAAACATTCTTCACGGTGCCATCTCTGCCATGCTGCAGTATCTCACCATGGGTGGTGTCATATGTGATAAAATAGAGCAGCCCACCGCAATGCCCTAGACAGACAACAAGAGTCCTGCGAGAAGCTAGCGGGGCAACCTCAGGCCTGTCTCTGAAACTTTCAAGGTTGCAGAATGCTCACCCTAACCCCTCTGCCCAGGCTCTGGGTGTGGTAATCAGCACATGACATAGAGCCAAACTGCCAGAGTCAGAACCCCTGCCAAGGCAGCTTACCACTCTGTGCCTTGGTTTACTCATCTGAAAATGGGCATTCTGAAAAGTGAGCTTTCCACTGCTACACCACACAGGATTATATGAGAACTGAATGGGTTAGTACAATGACTCTCAGCACCAACTGCACATCCCTATCACTTGGGAAACTTTTAAATCATCCCAATATCCAGGCCTCCACCCCAGAGACTCTGACCTCCTGGATCTCAGATGGAGCCTGGACACTCATCTTTTTTTATCCACATGATTTGAATATGCAACCAGGGCTGAGAACGGCTGAGCCAGTAGTGGAAAGCACACCCCACAGTGACCGTCACGCAGTAAGCGAGAAGTAAAGGTCTAATTGTTGCAGGCATTGTGCTAGGTCAACTGTAACTCTGGCTGGCGAACAAGGTTGTTAGACTCCCCAAGTTATAGTTGAGAAAACTGGGGCTCAGAGAGGCGAGGTAGCTTGCTCCAGACCACACGGTGAACGAGGGGCAGGTGCCGGCTCCAGAGCCTGCTCTCAGCGGTCAGCAGAGCCTGGCAGCTCTGATGTGGTTGGACAGTACTTTTCAGTGATTCTCCACCCTTTAGCAAATCAGAAAATCATTTTAGCAATTTCTGACCAGCCATATTTCTGAATAGAAAATACCAGACTGCATCACAGATCCCAGCCACCACTTTGGCCCAGGGAGAAAACCAAGACTCAGAGAACAAAAAGGACACCCCAAGGTCACGAGACAAATGAGAGTCTGAGTCAAGATTGTCCCTTCATGCTACTAACACACATCTACTTTTGTGCCGCAGATCATGCCAGGCATCAAATAATCAGATGTGTAGCAATGAAAATTAACACTAAATGACTAAATTAGCCCTTAAAATATATAAAGTATAAAATACTATGAACATTTATAAAACATACTTTTGTCCTCTCTAGAGACCAGGTCACCAATTCTTCCAGGCAGGATTTTGGGAAGCAAGAGTGATTCTGTCCTTAAAAGATCCTTGTGCTGGGTGGCACCTGTGGCTCAGTGGGTAGGGTGCCAGCCCCATATACCAAGGGGGGCAGGTTCAAACCCAGCCCTGGCCAAACTGCAGCAAAAAATAGCTGGGCATTGTGGCAGGCGCCTGTGGTCCCAGACTCGGGAGGCTGAGGCAGGAGAATCTCCTAAGCCCAGGAGTTGGAGGTTGCTGTGAGCTGTGTGACGCCACAGCGCTCTACTCAGGGTGATAAAGTGAAACTCTGTCTCTACAAAAAAAAGAAAGAAAAAGATCCTTGCGCTGCTGGGTGACATCTGGGGTAAGGGTGGGAACTGGGACCCCAGTTAGCAGGCACTATTGCAATCCCAAAGGGGAGGTAGCCACACATGGGGCTGGGTTGTTGGAGGTGGGCAGCTGAATTTTGAAGTCAATTGACTGCATTTGCTGATGGTTCAAAGCGTGGATGTGAGAGAGCCAAGTCCGGGTTGGGGCTTTGGTTTGGGGCTGGAACAGCTTGGTGCCAGAAACTGAGCTGGGAACACTGAGGAGGAAGCAGGTTGATGGAGAGAAATCCAGGGTCCGGTTCTGATATGTTCTGTCTGAGTTGTCTCCCAGACAGCTGAGGTGGTCCAGGTGAAGCTTCAGGTATGGGGTTACTGGGGACAAAAGCATCCCATGTATCAGTGATATTTAAAACCAAGGAACTGGGTCAGATCATCTGAGGACAATGTAAATCAGAAGACCATGATTCAGGACTGCGCCCTGGAGCACTCCACCATGAAGGCAGAGAGGCAAGGACCCAGCAAAGGAGATGGTAAGACACCAGCAGCAAGGTAGGAGAGAGGGGAGCAAAAGAGAGCAGTGTCGTGGAAGCCGAGGGAAGGAAACACCCCCCATGACTGACGAACCAAACGGGCTCATCAGTTTTGTCTAATATTTCACCCTGGGCCTTTTATTCTGAGTGATATCGCACCTGAATCCACTCAAAAACCCACCAAATTCCCTCAGTTCTAGGATGTGCTTCTTGTTTTTGCATTCTCATGTGACTGAAATTAGGGTCCCATGTGCAATCACACATGTGTCCCCACACATATACCAGCCTTGCCTAAAAATAAATAGAGGCTATAATTAAATCAATATGGCATCTCACACTGGATGAGAGGAGAGACACGTCCCTATGACAAGGAGAGATCAGGCCTCAAGAGACAGGAGGGGACTCAGCGCTTATTAAGCATCTACTACAGACCAAGAATCTATCAATTCTTATGGTTTCACATTTTGTCTCATCTAACAGCTGGAGAGGGAAAGAAACTTAGAAGGGATGGAGAAACATTTTTCAGGCCCTCATTCCTGAAAAGCAATAGGTTCCCCAGCTCTAAAAGAGGGAAAAGCCAAGTTTATTTTGGCCTGTACATCTTGCACCCTCAACTCTATCCCCAAAAAACACCACCAAAGAAATGATAACTTGACCCAATGCAATGTTATCACAAAACTTGCAAAAACATTTTAACATGAATAAACACAGCAAGTTTTTCCCCAAGGTCTTAGATGCTCACAAAAAGCCAGGAGAGAATAAAAAGCAGGAAGTATATGGGGAGGCACCTGTGGCTCAAAGGAGTAGGGTGCCAGCCCATATACCAGAGGTGGTGGGTTCAAACCCAGCCCTGGCCAAAAACTGCAAAAAAAAAAAAAAAAAAAAAAAAATGGCAGGAAATAAACCACTAGGTTTCCTGAGGGCCAGGGTTGGAGGCTCTTTCCAAAGTCTTGACTCATTTCTGCTTGGCTGACTAGGCCAGTTTGGATTTGCTCCAATCTCAAATCTACTGTCTCTGAATGGAAGACCCTCTAGGCTTTGGGAACCTAAAAAGAAGGCTCTGCTACTTTGTAACTGCGACTCCATGTAAAATGCCATCAGCGGCATCATGGACGGCATTGATGTTTGGTTTTCTTTTTTTCTTAAAGTCCTAACATAAGGTAGTATATTGAGAGTGATGGATGGATGCATAGATGATAGATAGATAGATGATAGAGATGGATGATAGGTAGAAAGAAAATAGGTAGATATAGATGACAGGTCAATATAAATGGCAGACGGACAAATACAGATGAGATAGATAGAAGATAGATAGATAGATAGATAGATAGATAGATAGATAGATGTCACTAATGTTGATTGGATGCTATAGGTGTGGCCAATCCCAGCCATAGAGAATACATAGTAGAAAATAGAGCCTAAATCTTTGTCCTCTGTAGAACCAGAAGCAAGGTCAATCCAAGATGGATGGTGAAGCCAGGCTCTCCTTCTCTAGAATCAAGTACTCTACCTGACAAGGACACGTCCTCAGCAGCTTTCTTTTCTCTATTTCCAGAGGACGGCATTTCCCTGCTTGCCTAGGAGGTGCACCTTTTGATCCTTATCCAGCCATCTGTCAGCACCACAAGCCTGGCCCTGGCTTTCTTCTCCCGGAGGCCCCATGTCTCCCTCTGCAGCCACACCAAGATCACCCCAGAGATGCAAGCTGTTGCAGGAGCGGCTTGGGAGGGACCAGCTGCTACAGGAACTGGCCGGGGCACCTCGGCTTTCCCAGACAGTGCTGTGATGAGCACACTGAGGGCTGGGTCCCACGGTGCCTTCCCACCCGGACTCTGAGGCCAATCCTATCTCCCATCTCCTGGGGTGAAGCAATCCACGTAATTAACCACAGCAATATCCAGGCCGTCCAAGGCTGCCTGTCTCAACCTCGGCCTGTCGCAATGAGCACCTAAATCATTATTCAGCTCCTCTCCAATCAGCTGAGAAGACGAAAATGGGGTCCCGCTTTGGGATGGCGCCTAGGACCCACCTCCCTCGCCCTGGGCTCTGTCTTCAGGACAAATTTTTCCATAATGCCAACCCCTATGGGCCACAAGGGCACCCTTTGGACATGGCAGCCCCAGGGACCTTGCTTTGGGCCCTGAACATTTTTTGGAAGCCTGTTTTGTTAACCAACATATTTTGAGCTTTTTTTCATAGGCAAGGCCCCAGAGGGGTTAGAAAAATATGCTGAGGAAGACTCACTGACCTCTGATTTCCTACTGTTTCATTGTGGAAATAAAAGATGCGTATATCTGAAGAGACCAATGGGGTGGGTGGGGAGCAGGGGGGAATGTCTCTGCTGACTCAGCGCCTCTTGTTCCACACCTTTTACTAAGCATGATCTCATTAGTCCAACAGGTGTCAAGACCCCCATTTTAAAGGCTCATATTGGTTGAGCAGAGCCAGGACAAGAATGTCCTAATGCTACTGCTACTCTGTGGCCTGGGAGAGTTGCTTTACCTCTCTGAGCCTTTGATCCTGGTGAAATCCAGACTAGCTAAGTCCCTGCTTCAAGTAGGGAATTCCAGGTCTGCAACTTACTATCACCCAGGCCCTACTGGCCCCTCAGGAGTGATGCCACTGGTGGTGCCCACAGCCAGCTCTTCACTCCAGGAGGAGGGGCAGGATTGTCACAGGCAATGAGGAGAGTTGATGGGCACAGAAATTGGAGGGGTTGGGGGAGGAAGGGAGTATATTTAACAGGTCTAGGCAACATCAAAGACTAGGAATAGAAAAACAGGCAAGGTGGATTCAGGGGAGAATGAGAAAATGGATGGGACTCTCAGACTTATGGCTCTGCCTCTCCAAACTCCTAGAACCTTCCTTTTCAGAATTTTCCATTTCCCAAGAGTCGAGGCTGCATTGCTCAACCATGTGCTCTGTTTCTCATGGGTGTTCCAGGCCCGTTCCCAGAGATGATATCAAACTCAGGTCATGGATTGCCACATGGATTCGAGTCAGCAAGGGTTTCCAGAAGGTGAGTGTTTACTGGGTACCCTCTTACTGGGTGCTTCTTCTGGCTGCACCCATCCCCCATGGATTTTATCTCTTTCCAAGGTCATTCCAAATGCTACTTCTGGCCTCACTCCACCTGGGAGCTCCATGGCATAGTAGCTCTGTGTTCAAATCCAGGCCCTACAGCTTAGGAGCTCTGTGTCCTTGTGCATGCTATTAACCTCAGTTTCCCAATCTGTAAAATGGGGGAACCCTCATACCTATTGCAAAGGTTCACATAAATTTAATGCCTGTATACTCTCTGGGATAACACCTAGCACATTTTCAGTGCTCCATAAACTCATGCTGGTGGTGACTAATTATTGCATGTAGGCGTCCTTTTTTGTCCTCTGAGAATCACTGTGTCTCTTCATGAGCACAATGCCTTTTCTGGGCAATACTGGGAAAGATGTGCTAAGTAATTGATGCGACTTGAATTGGAAAGACTGAGCTGGCATTGCCAGCAGTTAATGCAGGGGCTTTTGAGCCTCCTGGCCTGTGTTTGAATTCCAGGCCTGCTACTTACTAAGGGTGACCTTGGCAAGTATTTAACCTCAATTTCCTCATTTACAAAATGGAGATTAAAATTATTTCCATTTACAGGATTTCTGTGCAGACTCAGTGATGTCATGGTGGATTCATCAGCAGAGGGGCTGGGGCACAGTGACATCCTCTATTGCTTTTTTAGTATATAAACTTGTTCTCTGAAAGTTCACTTGTCTCTTTAGAGTGTCAAGTCTCACACACGAGCTACAGGGAACAAGATAAAGATAGAGATCCAGTGTGGGGCCTTTTTCCTCCTCTGTCCCTCCCACCCCGATATAACAGGTAGCTGTGGGGGAGGGAGCCGAGGTACAAAAAGGACAGAAGTCCTCCTTCTGCTAGATACCATCTGTGTGGCCTTAAGCAAGTCACTGCACATCTTCAAAGCACAGTAGCTGGTAAAACACTACATCAATTAAGTTATTCACATAATTAGTCTATCTAGGTATCCTTTCCCTTTGCTGAAGAGAGAGGAAAGAAAATAGGGAGAGAATTTGGTTCCCACACATTTAAGGATGGTTACTGTGTCTTTCCTGGACTGGGTGCTAGGGACACAGTGCTGGGCCTTCTGTAGTCCCCAGTCTCTAGCAGGAGGCAGAGGCTCACACAGAGAGTTAGGGTTAGTGGGTGCTATGTAGCTAAGCACTGAGTCCTTTCTCTTCATAAGGCACTAAGAGAAGGGCTCGACAGAGATGGTCTCTTTCCACCTGGCCTCACCTCTGACTTATAAGGACGGTTATGACTGTAGCCATCTTACCAAAGCCAGAACTCAAGTGAGTGATACAGCACACCCAGGGTCACCTAGCTCATCAGCAGCTCCTGAGAGAGGCGTGCAGAGCAGAGGATGGACTCACTGGGAGCAGAGTGTCAGGAGAGAAGGCTTCCTGAAGGAGGTGATGTCTGCATTTTAAACCATAAGTCAGCAAAGGGTGGGGAGTGTTCAAGAAGAGGAGACAGCAAGGGTCAGAGCCAAGAGAAAAAGAGACCATGATGAATGGTCAGGGACATGATGAACTTGAAACAGGATAAGGGTCAGGTGACTGAAGGCCTGCCAGCGAAGCTACTGATGGCTGGGGGTTTCATCTGGAATGCAGCGAGGTTCCTTTGAAGGGCTGTGAATGAGAGAGGAACAATCAGATTTTACCGTCTGAAAGCTCTGCTCTCACTTACCCTCCCAAATGTCCAGGCCTCCTGGGCTCCCATCTCCAAGTGGGAGTCTGCCCCAGGCCGTGGGTACCTCTCGGCCAGTCCCAGGCCCATTTCTTTCTATTCTGTCCATGTGCTGGCTGAGTTACTTCATATCTCTGACCAAAATTTCCTCATCTGCAATGCAGAGACATAGCCATTCTGTGCTACGACGCTTATGGTGATAAACAGAGGGTAACATATGTAAGTGGCTAATCCAGCACCTTGCACATGGGACGTACCCAGGAAAACCACTTACTTCCTCCACTACTCTTTTTCCTGAGATGCATTTTCCTTGTTCCTAAGCTGAAAATAAGAAATTTGTTATTTGATTGATGAATGATTAGTTAATTGGACCTTTGGTGTTTTCCACACACAGCAATTTTGACTATTCATGAGCAATGGTAAAGGCCCCTGATAAGCAGGGATTTTGAATTTAGCTCCTTTAGCAAATAAGAGAGTCTGACCATACAAGTAAGGTTAAGCATGAGCTGCTATACAAAAAGACCTCAAAATGCAAGGGCTTAAACATACTCAAGTACAGCCCTCAACCAAATCCAAATTTCCATAGTATGAATCCCTAAAAGGATTTGTTCTGTAAAATTTAGATTCAGTCAAAAGGCTGCACTCAAGGATGCAAAGACCACATGTGACCCCAAGACTGCAGGTTCTCCACCTCTCTAAACAAGATTGATGCTTCTCTCATGAAGTAGTCCCACGTGAGCTGTCCATGTGGCCATTCAAAGGCCCAGGTTTCTACATCTTGCTGCTACACCATTCCCTACACCAGGATATTGCTGCCATCTGCATGACCACATGGTCACCATCACTGCTCAATTCCAGTTGTCAGAGCAAGAAAGAGATTTGCCCAGTGACTTAAGTCTCAGGCACTCTAAACTTCCATTGGCATGACCTCAGGCACATGGCCACATGTAATTGCTGGGAATGCTGGTAAGTGCAATCTAATCAGAAATTCATATGCCCAGCTACAACAGTGAGAAGAGGATCGTGGTAACCAACCAACAAGGAGCATTGCCCCACTGGCAGACCACCAAGCACCTGCAGGATCCAAGATTTCATTGTAAGTCATGGAAGGTGGTCTACAGATGCATTCTGTTCATCCAACACGCGGGCCTACAACTTGAGGGAAATGATAGGCCATGAGCAAGCTATGTTCCCTCCAGTTCAGCTACAGGCCCCACTACCGGCTATATTTATATCCTGGGCCAAATTCCTATAGTCATGCCATATTCCTGGTCCCTAGAAGCCACTGGAAGCCAGCATTTGCATCCAGAGCACCTGTTCTAGAATATCTGTCAGAACAATAATAGCTCTGAGACTAGAATGACATTATTGAGATGACTTTATTGAGATCTATTTTGTGCCTTATCCTTTTATCCCCATTCACGTGCTCCTCCTTAAAACCCGTGTTCTTCTCTTCATCCTGGACACACAGCTTGACTACGTCTCCTAGCTTCCCCTGCAGCTAGGTGTGGGCATGTGACCAAGATCCTTTCCAGGTAACATAAGTAAAGGTAATGCTCAGGCCTGACTCATAAAGACCTCCATCCATTCTTTTAACTTCTGTAGACTTGGTGGCTGAAATGACCCCCAGCATGACCTTAGAAGCTGCATGTTTGAGATGGTAAAACCATCTGGAAGTCAGCATTGCCAAATGACTGCATGGAGCACAGCCACCACCAACCTAGAACCACCTTGGACTGTTACATAAACAGAAAACAGCCTTCTTGAACCCTGGTATTTTGGGGGTATGTTTGTTATAGCAGTTACCCTGCTCTGACCGATATACCCCATTTTATAAATGTAGAAATGGACACACAGAGAGATCTCAGGAGGTACAAGCTTAACCCTTAACAAGCCATCATTAAGTTCCCCCGACCATGCACTTGGCCATGAGGATCAGGGTCAAGAACACACTGTCACACTGGTGTTCATCCTGGACATCAAGGCTAACAAGCACCAGATAGAAGGGGCTACAATGCTTTGGATCCTACCAAATTTGCTACCAAATTAGGATCATCTAAACTGAGTCCAGTTGGCTAATTCAAAATGTAACAAACTTTTTTGTTATCTCTTAAAAAAACAGTTCTCCTATTTTATATTTTCACCAGCAGTGTAGAGTTCCAGTTGCCCCAAATCCTCCTCACCAGTTGGCATTGTCAGTCTCGCTCATTTTAGTCATTCTGGTGCCCATGTATTGGTTGTTTTTGGCCGGAGCTGGGTTTGAACCCACCACCTCCGGCATATGGGGCCAGTGCCTTACTCCTTTGAGCCACAGGCACCGCCCCATTGTATTTTTAATTTACATTTCCTCAGCAACTAATAATGAGCATCTTTTCACATACTTACCAGCCATATAGTCTTTGGTAAAGTATTTATAAAAAAAGAAAACTTTGGATCATTTTTCAGTTATAACATTTGGCAAATCTTTTCCTCCCAGTCCATGGCTTGTCAGCTCATTCTCTCAATAGTGTCTCTCAAAGACCCCCAAGCTTTCATTTCAATGAAGTAAAGTGTGTCATTTTTTTCTTCTGTGGTTGGTGGTTTTTGTGCCATCACTTAGTTTTTAATGATTTAAAATTATATTTATATACCATCCAGAAAACATTCTTCGCAAGATGAAACTGGATGATTATAGGAGGTTAAATTTATACACGAAAATTTCTTTCTTTCTTTTTTTTGGCTAGGTTTTCATTTGATATTTGTTGCTTTTTAACATCTTTGTTTATGATAGTGGTTACCAAAGGAGAAAGGGACAAAAATGAGAGCAATTTGAAAAGACAATTCAGAAGTTTTTGAACCCCACGCTGTCTCCGGAGAAGACTGATTGGGGAGAAAGTCAGAGGAGGCATGCTTGTAAATCAAGAGACGCTTTGAGGACAAAGTCCCTTTGAATGTCAAGCATCTGGTGCAGTGTCTTTCCTGAGCAAAGGTCCGGTGCTAACAGAGGGGGAATCTTACCACATGAGCAAGAGAATGAGGCAGACAAGACCCACAGGCCTGGTACCAGCCACATCTTAAACCTATGGGCAGTCCTCCAACCCCTGACCTGTGCTCGATGAAGAAAAAACGATTTCTACTGCTTAACTAGGCTCCTGGAAGGGCCAATTTATTCCCTCCCACATTGGACAGACGTTAATAACCAAAGCACATGGCTTCCTGCAAACAGGCCCAGCCAGGAATTAACTCCTTCCTTCCTTCCCCTGCAGTTATTAATCAGCCCGGTCATTCTGGAACAATACACGTCCCAGCTTACCAGGAAGGCAGAGCAGTAGATAGCAGATTTTCCATGACTTTCTCAGTGGCCTGCTGGCCCTGGATCTCCCTGGAGCCAGCCCAAGGTATTTCAGGGTTGACACTGCATGACATTATCTGGCTGCTAACACCCAAGCCTGCAACTGCTGACCCAGTCTAATTCGAGACAGTGTCCGTGCCTGCTGCCATATCACGGCCCGTGCTGCAGGTATTCCCATCACAGCCCTGTCCCAAAAGATGGCATAAAATGTCACCTCGTCTGGACTAATTGGATTTAAAAGGTCATCTGTTTGAATCTGGATTTTTAAAGAGAGAGGTACACAGTGTAATGAAAGAGAGAGCGCCCTGACTTTAGTATCAGAAGGCCTCAGCTGAAAGGCCAGCTGCACTGCTTCCTAGCTAGGGGAGAAAGGGAATTGATCCCACCTCCCCAGGCCTCGGTCTCCTCACACATAAAACAGGTATTCATGAGATAACAAAGGGTTACAGGAGATGACACTAATGTATCCAGTGTTGTCAATTCCAGGCACATAGCAAGCTCTCAATAAATGTTTGTCCCTCACTCCACCTCTCCTCCTACAGGGCTCAAATGGCTGGCATTAACACGCACCCCCTTACCAGTGGCATGCACACATTTACCTCTGCATTCCCACCTCCATCCAACACGTGGAAAGAAAAGAATCCATTTGGGTTGACTGTGTGTCAAGAGGAGAGATAGGACAAGGTCAGAGCGGCGGCCACACCAGCACTCAAGGGTTAGCTGAAAGGTGGGGTGATGGGTGAGGAGGAGAAAAAATGGCTGAAGGAAGAGAAGAGAGGGAGAGGTGACTCGAGGGCCCAAGAAATGTCCCAGAGAAGGCGGAGGCTGTAAAGAGTCTTAGGAAGAGAACACCTAACCAGGCCAGCATGCTGGGCGTCTGGAAGGTCAGTTATGGCAGGGAAGTGATGGGAAGTGAAGCCACTTTGCGGTGGGTGGGTAAATGTATCAGGAACGAGGGAAAGGAAAAGGAAACACAGTTACAAAGCTAGAGCCAGGGGGGCAAATGATAACGTCAGGACTGGGAACAGCTTGGTACACGGAAAAGTCACAGGAAAGAGAGCAGAAAATGAGGCTGGAAAGGTACAGGAGGAAGGCATGAGCTTTACTGGTCAGTGGATGGAAGCCAGTGTCCAGGCCACAGTGGCATGTGGTGAAACCTTCGTGGGGGCCACCAAGGCTGAATGAACCCCGGGAACTTTGGCTCAGCAGAAAGGAGGAGGCTCAGAGAGTTCAAGATTTAAAGAGAAATTTTACTCGTTTGGAATCCCAAGGTCGTAATTGTAACTAACATGTGTCTTGTCCTTTGCAAAATGCTTTCACTAACCCATTAAATTGGGAAGAATTAGTCCCATTTTACAGAATTAGGGGGGATGGAAGTTCAGTAAAGTTCAGTGTCTTGTTCAAGAACTCATGACTGGGATTGAAACCCGTATTTCTGTGATTCAGGGTCCAACCCTGTCTTCCCCACCCAGGGGCTGTTAAAATCAACCCAACCACACATTTTGTAGGCACCCCTGTGTGCTAGCCACCCTGCTGAGGCACTGCCACCCAGTGTTGGGGGGCAGACGTGTTTGCTGTTGGCCTGGCACCTGCTACATATCAGAAGCCTGATACGCTTATTCCAAATAGCCCACAGCTGGAAATAGCTCTCCATCACCGGGGGAATGGAGAAGCAAATTGTCGTATATCCACACCATGGAATACGACTCAGCAATAAAAAGGAACCATTGCCACTACACACAAAAACAAAGAGGCATTATGCCCAGTGAACAAAGCCAGAGACAAAAGACTAAAGGGTTGAATTTATACGAAACTCTGGGGGTGTCCAACCTTTCTTCTTCCCTGCCACACATTGGGAGGAGAAAAGTTGTCTTGGGTCACACATTAAATATACAAATACAGGCTCGGTGCCTGTGGCTCAAGTGGCTAAGGCGCCAGCCACATACACCTAAGGTGGCAGGTTCGAATCCAGCCTGGGCCCGCCAAACAACAATGATGGCTGCAACCAAAAAATAGCCAGGCGCTATGGCAGGCGCCGGTGGTCCTAGCTACTTGGGAGGCGGAGGCAGGAGACTCACTTGAGTCCAGGAGTTGGAGGTTGCTGTGAGCTGTAATGCCACGGCACTCTACCCAGGGGGACAGCTTGAGGCTCTGTCTCAAAAAAATAAATAAATAAATAAATAAATATACAAATACTAATGCAAGCCGATTACCCAAACACAAAGGTCCTTGCATACTTTTCATGCTATCTGACACCACAGATAAGCAAAAAAGATTCCTCCCAAAATAGCATGAGGCCCATGGGCCACAGGTTGGACACACCTGCTAGAACCAGAAAATCTAATTTATAGTGGCTAAAAACAGATTGGTGGTATCTGGGACTAGGGCACAGTGGCAAATTGACTAGAAAAGATAAGAGACCTTTGAGGTGATAGGAATGTATTCCATTTCATCATTATGATAGCGGTTACGTGGCTGTATGCATTTGTCAAATTCATCAAACTGTGTATATATAATGGATACGCTTTACTTATGTAAATTATACCTTGTTAAAGGTAATGCCAAAAGTAACTTAATATGTGATCCATCTCAGATGAATATAATACAAATGGATAAAGATGAAGAAATGGAGGAAAGAAAGCTGCACGAAGATGAAATCAAAGACAAAGCTACTTGTCTCAGAAGACGGAGCAGAACAAGGGAAAGAAATACTCACAACCTTTCATAGGGCCAGAGGAGGAACTTATGGCCACAGTGTTCATAAAATAAAACTGGATCATAGAGATGTGGCGGCTTCTCAGTATTATGGGAACACAGCGAGGAAAGTAACTAACTCAGGGAAAACCAGGAAAGGCTAGAGCAATAAGGGCAAAAAAGCAAACAAAAAAAAACTAGCTAACGCTGACTGTTTGGGAAGGCTGGGCATGAAAGAGGTGGGCCACTGAATGGGACATGGTCAGCATAACTCATTTCCTAAATGTCCTTCGACTCCAAAGTCAGGGTCTCAGAAGCAGGAAGAGGCTGGGTCTGAAGGCTACAAGCAACCTAGGTTTCTGTGGGGCCCAGGAGGAAAGTGTCATCTCATAGCCAGGGGAGGTACTGTGTGTATTTACCCGCCAGTTTGTGGGGGATCCATCCGGACGAGGGTCAGACCCCAGCTGGACCTTGTCTGGAAGGGTCTCACCATGAAAGCAGTACACCATTCCCTGCTGGGTTGTAGGGAGGTGGGATCCCCAGGCGGTCGGAGCTGTTGGAGAAGTGGAGGGAATTACTAACCCGTACAGAACACATCCGTGTTTTAGCAACAACCCTGGCTGGCTAGATGGTGCCCAGCTCCCAGCTGTGGGTCACCCCCACCGCCCCGTGGCCTCTCCTCCTGGCCACCTTCCGCAATCCGAGTCATGCCTGATTATCACAATCTAATGAGAATCCCGGGTCTTGGTCAACTGCCCACACTCAGGAATTCGCTACTCATGAGAAATGTCAGCTTTACGAAAGTGGGCTCTGTGTGTCAGCTCTTTTTCCCACATTCAGGGTTTACAGCTGACAGTAGTTTGTTTCACATGATTTGCTGATAGGGGAAGAGGCCGTAATCCAGGAAACTGCTCTGACAAATCACCCCTGGGCCAGCAAAGTATTCTGGAACATTCTTGTTATGTTTCCCCTTAGAAATCATTTGGAGAGGCAAGTGTTGCGATTTAAACAAGGCTAGTGTGGAAGACTTCATGTCCAAGGGAACGATAGAGCTTAGTTCTGAGGCTGCTGCACCCCAAGTTCCTTTTCCCAGAAGGGCTGCAGGATTGGGGAAGACACTTGTGGGTTCCCCAGGATCCCCCTGCCTGACAGAGATGAGGATAACAGGAAGTACCATGACAACCCACGATGTGCCACTGCTTCACATCCATCCATGGGACAGGAAAGATGACAATATGCTAACTTTCCAGCCCTGGATAATCGACAGACTCATTTCAACAAAGCACCAGCCCCTCCTAGAGCACACCTCGCCCATCTCAGCTCCCTTGGCTTCCTTTTTCCCTCCTAACTGACTGCTGGACTAAGAGATGATAAATTTCATAAATGATTACAGAGCCTTTCTATGGAAGGGAATGTACGCTAGGCCACCAGGAGGAGAAGAGATTTTTCAGAAACCAAACTGCCTCGATTTGAACACAGAGACCCTGGATTTTAAGGTGGCAATCTCTGAATTGGGCTGAGCACAGGAAATACTGAAGTGCCACAAGCCCTCAGAGAGACAGGAAGGATTGGGCTCCCACTGGCCACCCAACATAGTGCCAACTCTCTTTGGGGGCCACCCAGCTCCTTCCAAGTTCCCAGTGAACCCTGACATCATAGAGTCAATTAAATCCTAACGACTATGTTCATATGGCAGCCTGAGGTTTACAAGAGTCTCAACCAAACCACAGCCCAGCAAGGGAAGGTCAGAAGGCTTTACTGAGACTCAGAAACTAAGGTGCAGAAAGAGTCCGCAAGACACACAGCTAGTCATGAGCAAAACACGCCAGCAGTCAACAGCTTGAGCAGTCGGAGGAATCTGCATTGAAACTGGGGCTGGCTGCCTTAGCCATTGCCTCACTCCTCAGAGTTTGTTTCCTCCTATGCAATATGGCCACCTTTCCAGAACGAGGATTGAAGGCCATCCTGCCAGGGATCACGGCACAACCTCTTACCAGCTGGGTGAGGCTGGGCAGGTTACTTAACCACTCCCTACCTTAGTTCCTCGTCCACGAAACAAGGATATTTGGGTACCACCGCATGGGTGACACTCACAGACATTTGTTGAGAGAAGGAAGTCAGACCCAGAAGGGCACACACATCATCTGTTTGATATTCAAAAACAAGCTGCAATGGTGTAATGAGTATGGGGTTTCCTTTCGGAATAATAAAAATGTTTTGCAGAGTAGATATAGGTCGTGGTTGCACGATATCGTGAATGTATTAAACACCACTGAACTGCTTCCTTAAAAATGTGAATTTCACCTCACATTTTTAATAACTAACTTATAAAGTAAGCCAAACTAAAAAGAAAAAAGTTAAATTAATTCTTTTAAAAAGCCGGGGATGGTGGTGTGTGCCTATAGTGCCAGTTACTTGAGAAGCTGAGTTGGAAGAATCTCTTACGCCTAGGAGTTGAGGTCAGACTGGGCACCATTGTGGGAACTTGTCTTGAAATATATATACATATACACAACACGCACCCACGTATAAAATAAAATAAAGTGGCCAAACTCACCAGCACTGGTGGAAGTCAAAATAATGGTCACCTTTGGTGATGGGGTGGTAATGACAAGGAGGGGATATAGGACGGCTGGAGGAAACATTCTTTTGTAGTTTGTTTGTTTGTTTTTATTAAATCATAACTTTGTACATTGATGCATTTATGGGGTTCAGGGTACTGCTTCGATATACAATGTGAAATGCTTACATTGAACTAAGTAACACATCCATCACCATTATACTCTTTTCTTAATCATGCACATTAGGTGAGGTCCCCGCAAATATCCTCCCTCCTCTCACCTATCCCCCTCCCCTCTCTCTCCTCTTCCCTTCTACTTTCTGGACTATAGTTATGTTTTGCCATTCATATGAATGTGAGGTAATTATATATTTCATAGTAGTATTGAGTGCATTGGATACTTTTTTTTCCCCATTCATGAGATACTTTACTAAGAAGAATATGTTCCAGCTCCATTTGGGTAAACATAAAAGATGCGAAGTCTCCATCTTTCTATGGCTGCATAGTATTTATTCCATGGTGTACATATTTGTTAATCCATTCATGGGTCGATGGGCACTTGAGCTATTTCCTTGTCTTGGCAATTACAAATTGGGCTACAGTAAACATTCTGGTGCAAATGTCTTTGTTGTAAAATCATTTTTGATCATCTGGGTATATACCTAGTAGAGGAATTGCAGGATTGAATGGTAGGTCTACTTTTAGTTCCTTGTGTATTCTCCAAACATCTTTCCAAAAACATCATATTAGCTTACATTCCCACCAGCAGTGCAGAAGTGTGGAGGAAACATTCTATAGTTTAGGTGGCGGTTACATGACTACACATAGGCAAACACTGATCAAATTCTGTGCTTAAGATTTATGCACTAACAGGGTCACTGTGAAATTAAATAAGATAATCTAATCTACGTCAAGCTCTTAAACAATCCAGACACATAATAAATGTTCAATAATTAGTATCTTTCATTAGGGCGGACATCTCATACCATATTGAAGACTGCCTGAGATAATGCCCATGTGGCACGTATATAAGAACTGGGTACATCTCCCCCAAATAGAGAGGATTTTCATTAATATTAAGTTGAACCCAACCCTTCCAGCTCAAGATTGACAGCATTTTGCAAAGCACTACCTTGCCCACTCCTAGGGATTGGTCTGACATGAGGTGGAGCAAGGGGGCCAGGAATTTAAGGATTAGGGCTTGGTGTACCATGGCATAGCCCCTGAGTGAGCTGGGGTCCCCCCTCCAGGTGAGTCTGGGTACAGAGCGAACCATTTGCCATCACACAGGCAGACATGAAAGAGAAAAGTCACTTGTCATTTACCTGAAGGTTGATGGCATCTGGAAAAAGATAGTCTATGTCAAATCCTACGTTTATTATTCCCTGACAGGTCACGGTGACTGCCCTGTTCATTAATCTGCTTATTTTATTGGCATCCTATACTGCCCATTTACATTTGATTGACAGGCTCATCCAAACTCTGCCAATTGACCTTCCCTCCACTGGGCCACACAATCCCAGGTGCATATCCAGACATAGGCAGTGTCACTACTTCCAGATCCCAGTGTGTTGCAGGCAGGAGCCCTGCCTCAGTCATCTTTTCAGCCCCAGCTGGCTCTTAGAACACAGCAAGGACCTAATGTGTGGTTGAGGGAGACAGAGAGGGAGGGCTTCCCTGATTGGGTATGCTCTTGAGAACAGAATCATTTTTCTCCCTTCAGATTCTAAGATTTGTCTGGTAGTAAAGCACAAAAGCAGAAAGGGGCTGACCTGGGTGGGTGGCTTCCTATGCAACCACTTCCCGCTCCTTCTGAGTCAGTTTCATTGTGTTCAGAAAGAGCTAAGAGCTACCCATATCCAGAAATTGCAGTATTGCTGGTTTGGGAGGAAAAATGAAGTCAAGGGAAGAAAATATTTTCTGTGGGGGAGTAAGTGGAGGATTTGTGTGATTTTGTTTGGTTGTGTTTTCCATTTTGGGATTAAGCACTCTTATCCCTTATCAGCATTGCAATTTTGCAAGCCTATAATGGCAACCACAACATGTTTTCATCTAAACTAACCAACCACACTTAGAAATCTGGAAAATAAGTGTAGCTCTTTACCTTCAGAGTCTTCCTCCTCCAAACCCGTGACCCCAAATCTAATGATTAGAAGGACATCAGACAAATCCCAGAAGAGAGACATTGTACCAAATACTTGACCGGTGCCCCTCCCCACAGGTCATCACAAACAAGGAAAGTCTGAGACACTATCATAGCCCCGAAGTGCCTGGGCAACATGGTGACTAAATGTAATGTGGGATCTTAGATAAGATCCAGAACAGCAGAAGGGCATGAGGTAAAAACTAAAGGGATCTAAGTAAGTTGTGGACTTTACTAAGTAGGAATGTGTCAGTATTGGTTCCCAAATTAAGACAAAAGCACTGTACGAATATAAGATGTTGGTACTAGGGTAAGGTGACCAGATTTTAACATTGGTAAAGCGGGACACCATTGGGGAGGGGAGGGGCCTGGGGGCGGGGCCTGACAACAATGCAAACTTTGATAAGCAGTTCTTGATAATCACTTCTCAACAATTATTTGTTGTTATTAAAGTTTAACATTATAAAATTAACAAAAATAATATAAAATGCATATCCTGGAGAAATAGCCACATGGCAGCCGAAAACCGTATATTCCCTTCCTGTTCTCCGGTGTTCCCTAGCTTGTCGTACATTCTTTCCAAAAATCAGGGCTTTTTTAAAACGCCACACGATGCAGGACAAATGGTTAAAAATCAGGACTGTCCCGCCAAAAGTGAGAAGTCTGGTCACCTTGCTCTGGGTGGGGGGACTACTTGTTTGTTCCAGACAGTTTGGCTTCTTCTGAGCTAATTGTCCTTGCCTAGAAGCAAGGGAGGGAGCCAATCTCCTTCTGATACCTTGCCCAGGAGGGGAGTAGGGAGTTTACATTAGCCTTTTCATTTCCAAATGAAGTTACCTTAACCTCTTCATTCCCAAATGGAGTTACATTAACCTTTCAGCAGCCAAAAACCATATATTCCCTTCCCATTCTCCCGCTGTTCCCTAACTTGTCATGCATTCTTTCCAAAAATTGGGACTTTTTAAAATGCCACAGGTCACAGGACAAATTGTTAAAAATTGGGACTGCCCTGCCAAAAGCAGGACGTCTGGTCACCTTATACTAGGGGAACCTGGGTGCAGAGCATCTGGGAACCCTTTTCCTGTCTTTGCAATTTGTCTGTAAATTTGAAACTATTCTAAAAGATAAAGTTTTGTGTGTTGTTTAAATGAAGCACTGCAAAGCATTCTCCAAAATATTGGTAACCCTTCCCCCACTTACCCTCCCACCAAAAAAAAAGTACCCAGTCATTCAGACTTAAATACATCAGAGATTTCACCCCTCGTATGTTTCTCCCCACCCGCAAAGTGCCAGACAACCACTTGAGGTTACAAACAACTGGAGTTGGGGTGAGGAAATGATCTATGCCTGGGATGGGCTCTGTTTCATCATTTGAAAGATAAAAATGTGGGGCGCAGCAGCAATGCTGGCCTCCAACACCAACAGCTCACCAGCAGCTCAGGCAGCTGTGGTGGGCGGATGATGGATGGCAGCTATGGTGGGCAGACGGTGCGAGGCCAGGGGTTCAGGCATTTAGGTGTTCACACTTGGCAATATATTCATGAAAAGAAATTATTGTGATTTAATTGTGTACCAAGCTCTGTGTGGGCACTAGAGAAATATCAATGAGAAAAAACAACACAGTCCCTTCCTTCCTGGGGCTTATGTTTGTGTTCTGGGATGCACAATACGGTAACTCAGCCAATGAGGGACATGGAGGTGACAGTGACCAAGAGAGTCCCCATGAGACAGTGGTGGAAGGTCAGGGACCACCACACCCTTGAGTTTGACCTTTCTTTGGACCACAGAGATTGTTAACTGAGATTCAATTCAGTTAGAAATTTTCAACTTGGTGCCCTAGCTCAGTGGTTAGGGTGGCGGCCACATACACTGAGGCAAGCAGGTTCAAACCTGGCCCAGTCCTGCTAAACAACAATGGCAACTGCAACAAAAAAGTAACTGGACATTGTGGTGGGCACCTATAATCTCAGCTACTTGGGAGGCTGAGGCAAGAAAATCACTTAAGCACAAGAATTAGAAGTTGCTATGAGCTATGATGCCACCGCACTCTACCAATGGCAACATAATTGAACTCTGTCTCAAAAAAAAAAAAAAAAAGAAAGAAAGAAAGAAATTTTCATAGCCCAAATAATTGAGGGCTTAAATTTTGTCCTAAAGTCAAGGAAATATTTCTGAAGGCAGCCACATTACTTTGGCAAGTCATCAATAACTCTTTGATGGGCAAATACTCCCTGAGCATCCAATGAGTTCCAGCCACTGTGCTAGGTGAGAAAAGAGGCTCAGGGAGCTCAAAGTCCCAGGCACAAACCAGAAATCAGACCATGAAAACACAATGTGTGGAGAGCCAAGGCAGACATAGGGGCCTGAAAGCCTTCCTGGAGCCTGAACCCTTGAACAAAGGCTTTATAGAATATTTCTATCACCACCACCCCCCCCCCCCCGCAGATGTCCTTTGTGCATCTTGCACTTATCCCCTCCACCCCTGGAAACCCCTGATGTTGTATTCATTGTTGAGATTTTTCCTTTCTAGAACTTTCTAGAATCTTATGGTATGTAGTGTTTTGTTTCTGGTTTCTTTCTTTTATCCTCATGCTTTTGAGGTTCACTCATGCTCTGCATATCAGAGTGTTCCTTCTCATCCACTTCATGGATGTACTGCAATTGGTTTATCCATTCACCTGCTGATAGACATTTGGGTTGTTTCCAGTCCACGGCTATCATGAATAGAGCTGCTGTTGACCTCAGTCTTACAGAACGGCAGGGGTTAGTCAGGCAGAGAAAGGCGTTCTAACTACCAACCCGCCCCGAATGCTCCCAATCTCTTCTCACCTCAGAAGCTAAGCAGGTTCAAGCCTGGTTAGTACTTGGATGAGAGAAGGATGTTCTAGAAAGGGAGATAGCAAAAAGAAGCAGAGGATGATGGCACTGGAGAAATAGACAGAAGAAGAAACAGCCTGTCTATGCTGTGAGAAGATGTGAAGACAGGAAGATTTCCAGCAAGAGGATTACTCAGAATTTTCTGGATTAGATTATGAAAATGGCCTACTGAGGACCGGAGCTTGTTTGCAATGCTGTCCAGACACCCAGGTACAGAAGTTTAATGGGAAATGGATGGAGATCTGCACTGAAGATGTGGACACTGATGTGTAATAGGAGAAGCTATAGGCATTGGTGATATCACCCAAGCAAAGCACACAGAGGGAGGGCTTCTCTGGGTGCTTATCCCTCTTCTCCATGAACCTGGGAGAACCAGACAGGTAAGTGTGGTGGCTAAGAGCATGGACTCTGCAGCCAGACTTCTGGGCTTCCAAGGCCAGCTGCGTGATATGGGGAAATCACTTGGTCTCAATTTCTTCATCTATAAGACACCTATCTTATCACCTTGATGTAAGGGTTAAATGAGTTCATTCTTGCATAGCTCTTAGAATATTATCGAGACTTGCACATCAGAAGTGCTACATAAGAGTTAGCTATTTTTTTTTTTTTTGAGACAGAGCCTCAAGCTGTCACCCTGGGTAGAATGCTGTAGCATCACAGCTCACAGCAACCTCCAATTCCTGGGCTCAAGTGATTCTCCTGCCTCCACCTCTGAAGTAGCTAGGACTACTGGTGCCTGCCACAACACCTGGCTATCTTTTGGTTGTAGCCATCATTGTTGTTTGATGGGCCCAGGCTGAATTCGAACTCGCCAGCTCAGATGTATGTGGCTTTTTTTTTGTTTTTGTTGTTGTTGTTGTTGTTTGTTGTTTTGTAAAGAAAAGGGTGTAGTTATCAGGAAGAACTACATTTGAATACTGGTTCCATTCATGACAAGTGGAATGACATTGAGAAATGTAACATCTTTGCACCGAATGTTCCTTACCTGAGAAATGAGGATCATAATCCCTACATCAGGCTCGGCGCCTACAGCTCAACCGGCTAAGGCACCAGCCACGTACACCTAAGGTGGCAGGTTCGAATCCCCAGCCCGAACCCACCAAACAACGATGGCTGCAACCAAAAAATAGCCGGCCGTTGTGGCAGGCGCCTGTGGTCTCAGCTACTTGGGAGGCAGAGGCAAGAGACTTGCTTGAGCCCAGGAGTTGGAGGTTGTTGTGAGCTGTAATGCCACAGCACTCTACCCAGGGGGACAGCTTGAGGCTCTGTCTCAAAATAAATAAATAAATAAATAAATAAAAATAATCCCTACATCATTCATTGGAAGGAGTAAATAAATTCAAGGTTAAAGGTGAAAAGTTAGAGACCTCTCCCTATGGGGTTGATCTCTGTTCTCTCTTCTCCTCCTCCGTGTTCCCAGAGAACACCATGCATTTCTTTTCTAGCTCCTCCCTCATTGCTATGACCTGTATACTAGTGTATTCATCAGAATGGGCTAGGTTATGCTGTAGTAACAAATAGCCCCCAATTCATCAGCAAAGGTTTACCTTCTCATTCTCCCTACGCTTCCATCACAGATTGGCCATTGCTCTGTTCACCATCATCATCACTCTAGAACTCAGTTGGATAGAAAAGCCTTTTTCTGGGGCATTGCTGGCTGCCATGAAAGAGGGGGAAAGGAAAATGTTTTAAAGAAGATGCCGGCTCCACCCAGAAATAATACACACTCATTCTGCTCATATTTCATTGTTCAAAGCAAGTTAAATGACCACGCCTGTATTGAACATGGTAAGGCTATGTATGAGCATGACAAGGCTGTGTGTGATCCTCCTAATTGGAGAATAGTCATACTCTAGTGCAACTAGAGAGCCTAGCTAAACTAGAGAGCACTCTAACCAAACTAAGAGCCTCTGGAATTTGAGGACGAGGCACAAGTCACAGCCACACCTTCATGTCTGGCACAGTGACTTTGAACTTTAGTACACTGAGCAAGAAAGAGAGTTCCTTAATTTGGCCTGGAGCATCTAGTTTACAAGATGCCCCACAGTGGAAAGTCCCTCTCGGGTCACATCTCCTATAGATAAGGGAGTGAGCCTGCTGCCTTCACGGGACAAGCAATCCCCATGCCAGGTCACCAAAAGACAGTGTCTCTGCTAGCAGGAGGAAATTCCCATGGGTGTCAGCCATCTCCTGGGGGACAAAGCCCCACTTGTATGTAGGCTCAAGAACAAAAATTCACCAAGTGCTGTACAAGTGCTGTTTTATTTGGGCTTTAAAACAGCTCCATGAACCTCCTGAGGCAGACAGTTAGCAGCATCTCCAGAGTGGGGCTGAGGCCATAAATACAATGAAGTTGAAATTGGAACCCAGTGTACTGCTAGTGGAAATGTAAGTGGTGTAGCCACTGTGGGAAATACATGTCAGTTCCTCCAAAACTTAAACCTAGAATGACCATATGACCCAGAAATTCCATCTCTTGGCATATGTACAAAGAAATTGAAAGCCGACATGAAAAGATATTTGTATATCCATGTTCATAGCAGCACAATTTACAACAGCTAACAGGTAGAACCAACCCAGGAGCCCAGCAATAAAGGAATGGAAAAGCGGCATATGGTATAGCCAGGCAGCAGAGTCTGACACCTGTGACAACATGGATAAACCTTGTGGACATTATGCTTAGTGAAATAAGACAGTCACCAAAGGACAGATACTACATGATTACACTTAGGGAGGCTCTGGAGCCGTCAAATTCAGACACAGAAAGTGAAATGGTAGCTGCCTGGGACAGGAGGGAACGGGATTAGTGTTTAATGGGGACAGGATTTCAGTTTAGGAAGATGAAGAAAGTTCTGGAGATGGCTGGTGGTGATGGTTGTGCAATAACATGGATGTATTTAATGCCACTGAACTGTACGCTTAGAAATGCTTAAAATGCTAAATTTTATGTTGTGTATTTTTTGCCATAATTTTGTTAAAGGACCAAGTAAAGTGACTTGCCCAACGGCATGCAGTTAGGAAGAGGAAGAGTCAGGTCTTGAGAATCTGAGTCCAGTGCTCTTTCCCCAATACCTGTGGTTTCCTACCATTGTAGGCTCCATCTCTCTATCAACCTCCTGTCCTCACCCACAATCCTCCCACCACCTACCATGGGTTTTCTCCCCTCCCCAGACCTAATCCTGCTCAGTGCCTAGAACACTGTGTTCTATGTCATGGATTCATTCAACAAACATGATTGGAACACCCTCCATTTGTCAAGCACCCCTATATTCTAGGTGTCAGCCACAGAGTTCAGTCCCTACTCTCCAAGGACTCTCAGCCTTGCAGTGATTTCAGAGTGCAAAGCATTGGAAAATAAAAATGAGGAGGTACCTACAGACACACAGGGTAGGTAACCTTAACTCTGTCTGGCGGTATCAGGAAAGGCTTCTAGGTGGAGAGGACACTTGATCTGAGCCTTAGAACATGAGTAGTTTTCCAGAAGAAAGGATATATTCCATTAAGAGAGCAACGTGTACAAAGTCATGGGGCAAGAGAGAACAGATGGTCGAGGAATACCAAGTTGTTGAAATTAGTTCCCATACTTGGGAAGCTGAGAAGTTTGAGGGGACCATATCATGGGGGACACAGAATGTCAAGCTAAAGAGTCTTTTTCCTTATGGACAGTGGGGAGCCTCATTGGATCAGCAGGGGAGTAGCATAAGCAGATTTGCATGTTAGAAGGGTACACAAGAGCGTCTAGGGAGTCAAGACCAGAAGCAAGAAGTTCAACAATAATGTTGCCAAAGCCCAATCATAAGGAAGGCCTGAGGCAGGGAACAGCAAGGGGAATGAAGAGAAGGTGGCCGCCACTGGAACGTCAGGGGCCCAGGACAGGGATTCCTGTCTGTTTTATTTATTGCAATATATTCATTATCTGGCACAAAGTGAGTTCTCACAACTACTGTATTTATTGAATGGTCAATATCAGAGATAACTAGGAAGCACAAAAACAGGATGTAATAAACACTGAAGACAAGGAATGGTGGAAAAAGAAAAATCTAAAATTACTCCCAGGTTTTTGTGTTGAGCAACTAACTGGACTGAGGTCAGTATCTCATCAGCATAGGACAGTTGAAACCCTGAGAAGCACTTGGTTTGAGGACCATGCTTTCAGCGTTGGGCTCTTTGAGTCTGAGCTGAGACAGTCATCATCAGGGAGAGGTGATGCAAACCCAGGTGGTGTTGGCTTTGCAGGTCCGGAGCCAGGGAGAGAGATCTAGGCTGGAGACAGACATTTGAGAGTCCCAAGTACAAGGCAGTGTGTGAAGCTACCTAAATCAGAGTGGTTGTACAGGGACATCAGTCCTCCCCTCTGAGAAGAGGAGGCTTTGCCTTTGTGGCCAAGCTTCCTTTCAACCTAGGAAAGGAGTAGGGCCCCTGCTGCCATCATCTCCCAGAGAAACACCAGAGAAGACCCCACATGCGTGTCAGTCCTTGTCGTCTTGGCCTCCCAGCTGTGGCTGTACCCTCTCCTCTATACATACACATCTTCTTCCTTCCATCTGCCCAGGTCTATGGGCAGGGCCCAGCTGCCTCGTCTACCCTGACGCTGCCTGCCCAGCCCCCAGGGCTGTGATTCCCCAAGGCTTCAATGGCATCTGCAGTGAACACCACACTCCAGGGCCTTTCATGCCACTCTGCCACTCGGTGTGGCTCCAGCATGTGCCTGGCTCATCTGGCACTAATTAAGTACCCTCTGCACTGCCCAGCCCTGGCACAGGCTGCCAGCATCAGTGCCCTCCGGGGTAAGCACAGCCTCCTCCTAACCTGTCTCCGAGCCACAATCTAGTCTCCTCTCCTGCAACCCCAGCCTTCCACCGAAGTCACCTGCCTAAACCCAGGTCTGCTGACATCACTCCCCTGCCCCCAAACCTTCTGGAGCTCACAAAGGCCTCAGGACAAAGGCCAGGCTCCTCAGTCTGGCCCATGAGCTCTCTTGAAGCTAGCCCAAACCTACCATTTCAACCTGTCCCTCCACTATGCTGTCCGTGCAAACATAACCTACCTGGCTGACTCCACCTCCCCTTCTAGAGCCTGAGCTTAATAGCTGGCACTATCATTTACCAGCTGTGTGACCAGAGGCAAGTTATTTAACCTCTCAGGGCCTCCATTTCTATGGATTAGTAAAATAATGACAGTAATAGGCTCTACCTCCTAGGGCTGTGGTGAGGACTACATGAGTCCACATTTGCAGTGCACAGCAGGGCTGGGTATAGTAGTAGTGGGTTTACTGTTTTTATTATTCCTACCCTCCAGGATCCACTTCCCCAGCCCCCATGTCCACAGCGTCCAGGCCTCTGTTCCTCACCATCCCTCTTGGGTGCCACCTCCTCCTCCACAAGGGCCACCCAGACTCCCTGGAGACTCACTGCGCTGTGTGAATTACCTCAGTATCCTAGTTATTTCTGTTTGCCCCCGTTTGGTTAGACACCATTGCTCATTCCCCTCTGTGACCCCTGTATATACACACAGCCTCCAATATAGCTCTTGGCACATAATAGAGAAACATGACTAGTGAATATTGCAGGTTCTGGAGTCTGATAGTCTCAAGTTCACATCTCGGCTCTCACACTTAGTAGCTGTGCAACTGTGGGTTGGTTATTTAACCTCTCTGAGCCCCAGTTTCCACATGAGGTATAGGGAGGACCATCCCACTGACACAGAGTTGCTGGGGATAAATGTGATAGTATCTAGAGGCTGCTGACAGAGCATCGGACACGGACACCACAGACACTTTTGCAGAAGCCCTCAGCAAAAGTTCCTTTCCTTTCCTCCTTCCTTATCTATCAGATCCACACCTTCTGCAGAGTTAGCACTCAGAGATCAGGGAAGGTGCAGAGGTCCTGGAGGTGAGAGAATCTGTGAGCTCGTATGGAGAGATCTGCTCCACGGAGGACCACACATGAGAAGGGCAGCTTCCCGTGAGGTCCCTCCTTGCTCCCTGGGTCGGGGCAGTGAGGGTCAACATCTAATTGATTCTTCAGTGGGGGGCCTGGGTAATGTGGGCAGGGGGCCAGGATGAACTTGTATTTGTTGCTGATTTCCTTCAGGGCAAACCCTCTACAATACGCCTCCTTCTTAAAGGAGATGGGCTGAGCTATGTGGCTCCCAGGGCCTCCAGGCTTCCTCTCCCACTCCCTCCTCTGGGCCCTGTGAGACACAAAGGAAGTTCCAGAGACCTGTTTTTTCTGGGGCCAAGGACCAGCAGAATCTCTGTTCCGGCTGCAGGGGAGAGAGAGGAAGCTGTCTCTGTCTTGGATCAAGCTATATTTGACTTGCTAGGCAAGGCCATCCCCGCAGGCCACATTCCGTGGCCTCATGCCAGGCCGGTGTGTAATACGCTCCGGCCACCCTCTGGTTACCTAATGCTTTCCTAATCTGCAGCTTACGCAAGCCCAGTACAAATCTCTGAGAACACCAAGAGAAACACCCCACCAAGGCACCTCCCTGGCCAGCCTGCACTCTGCTTCAGGGCCGGTGTCATCACTGCTACTTACCGTGAGAGTCCCCTTGGTAGGTCACTTGGAGGCACTATCAGACTCCCCTAGTCTGTGCCTTCAGCCCTTCCCTGCCAACACCTATGTTATACTAGAAATCCGGCTCGGCGCCTGTGGCTCAAGTGGCTAAGGCGCCAGCAACATACACCTAAGGTGGCAAGTTCGAATCCCCAGCCCGGGCCCGCCAAACAACAATGATGGCTGCAACCAAAAAATGGCCAGGCGTTGTGGCGGGTGCCTGTGGTCCCAGCTACTTGGGAGACTGAGGCAGGAGACTCCCTTGAGCCCAGGAGTTGGAGGT